>CAIGQV010018227.1:21717517-21737630 GCA_903798115.1 Danio jaintianensis | reverse complement strand
ACATTGTAAAAGCGCTATAGAAATAAAGATGAATTGAATTGAATATTACATATTATATTATTATATATTATTATATACAGACATGGGCGATGCGGTGGCGCAGTGGGTAGCACGTTCGCCTCACAGCAAGAAGGTCGCTGGTTCGAGCCTCAGCTGGGTCAGTTGGCATTTCTGTGTGGAGTTTGCATGTTCTCCCCATGTTCGCGTGGGTTTCCTCCGGGTGCTCCGGTTTCCCCCACAAGTCCAAAGACATGCGGTATAGGTGAATTGGGTAAGCTAAAATTGTCCGTAGTGTATGTGTGTGAATGAGTGTGTGTGAATGTTTCCCAGTGATGGGTTGCGGCTGGAAGGGCATCCGCTGCATAAAATATATGCTGGATAGGTTGGCGGTTCATCCCGCTGTGGCGACCCCAGATTAATAAAGGGACTAAGCCGAAAAGAAAATGAATGAATGAATATACAGACATCATTAACCTCCAATTTTATAGCATATAGGTGATGTCTATGTGTACATGTTTAATGACGTGTTTTAAGTGTATGTGTTGTCCTCGAAGTCCTCAATCGTTGGCATAGTCTCCTCACAGGTCTTGGATCCCATCAATGCCATTGCACAGTCTCTAGAGGCCTTGGGATGGGCATTCCCAGGTGAAAATAGAGAACAAAGAAAATAATTAGAGTAGCTGCTGTTCATAATGTATTTGAACAAGAGATATTAAATGTCAATGTGAAAATGAAGCACTATAAATTAAAATAGGAGTTATATAACCAAACATAGAAACAAAGATATAAAGCCTATAAGTATTTCTAACAAAATGTCTGGTGCATTAAGACAGGAGGAGTGTGTCCAACAGGTGGTTGTCAAGCCCACTCACCTGCATGGAGCGCACTCATACATCATGTATGCTTTACTAAAAAGATAGGTCTTTAATCTAGTTTTGAACAGAGAGAGTGTGTCTGAGCCACTGACATTATCAGGAAGCCTATTCCAGTGTTTAGGAGCCATAAATGAGAAGGCTCGACCTCCTTTAGTAGACTTTGCTGTTCTGGGTAGTACAGAAGCCCTGAGTTTTGAGATCTTAAAGAGCGGGTTGGATTGTAGCGAGACAGAAGATTGGTTAAATAAACAGGAGCTAGATTATTTAAAGCTTTATAGGTAAGAAGCAATATTTTATAAATCAATACAGAACTTAACAGGCAGCCAGTGCAAGGAGGATAAAATTGGGGTGATAGTCATATTTTCTTGACCTAGGAAGAACTGCAAATGGCAGCTGCATTTTGCACTAACTGAAGTTTATTAATAGAGGATGTATCTGTATGTCACGTTACCGGGAGGTATTGCAGACAGGACAAGATGGGTAGGATCCATGTGCATTTAATAGTGAGTCATCTTACAAAAACTGGACATGGTGCAAAACAAATAACAAAATAAAAAAAACTTGAACTAAGACAAAACATGAGCAATAACAAACTATACAATACCACAGAAACAGGGCTAGGAAATCATGACGACATATAACGAACGAGCAAAGACAAGACTGGTGCAGGGTATATTTATAGTCCATACAATACTGTGGTGAACGGGTTGCAGCTGCAGAAGTGATCAGTGTAAGTGAAGACCGGGTGTGTGTGACGGAATGCTGGGAAATGTAGTTCGTTATGATATGTAGTTCACCAGCGATCTCTGAAGTCCTTGATCGCTGGTGAACATGACTAGTATAAGAAAAGTTGGGAAAGAAACTATGACAGAAATATGACATGAACTGGGAGCATTGATGCAATAAATTAATTTAGCAACTTCAGCATTATGTCAGCTTAGGTTTTTGTCATGCTTTTGTTACTGTTTCTGTTAACTTGAGTTCTAATTCATTTATAAGCATTATACGTTTTTTGATTTATGAGTAAACCATTACCGAACTACTTTACATTACAGAACTGTGGTAAACATTAAAATTGCTGTTTTGTTCTATAACATGAATTACACACAGTCAAGCAATCAAAAAATTATTTTGTGAGCTTTAGAAATACATAAGTGGCTAACAAGTTGCTATTTAAGTACATAACTCTACTATTTAAGTACATAACATTACTTAAGTAAATTGTGATTGTTGTGTTAGTTTTCGCCATTATGTAGCATCCTGTAAGCAACAAGCACTATTTTAAAATGCCAAAGCAAATTCCAGAGAGAATGTTTTCGTCCGAACAGCTATTTTAACTTTACATTTAAACTAATCTAACAAGATAAATATATACATTACTGTATATACATTACACTATAAAAGTATGACACCTTCTCCGACAATTCTTGATGTTGAAAAGTTTAACAAAGTGTATTTTATTAACATTTATAATAATTTTAAATGATATATTGACTAGGATGATCATGTAAATTATGATACACAAACTGAATATTGAGCTGACTGAAAGCATTTTAAATTATGCTTAATTTGAAAGCACAAACAAAATGACCCATGAATCATGAGTTATGGGCAACTTAATTAAACAACTTTTTTTACAGTGTAATATGCTAAATATATATTTAAAATATGCTGTTATTTTGAAGTTCACTGAAAACTGAAAAAGTATCACATCTATCAATGCTGATAATAATAAGAAATCAGCCTATTAGAAGGATTTCTAAAAGATCATGTGACCATAAAGACTGGTGTACCGTCACAGAAATCTACTGCATTTTAAGATACATTAAAATACAATATATTTTTTTTACATTTAATAAAATTCCACAATATTTAGATTTTTATTAAATAAATGCAAACATAAAAGACCTCTTTCAAAAAACATTAAAGATTTAATTGTATAATGTATTAAAGTCCTACTCACCATTTTATCCATTTCATATTGGATCTAAAACATCTCTGCACAGGCTTGAAGCACCTCTTTATGCTGTCACCCATGTACCGAAACACTAGTTCGCACACGAGGATGAAAACCCCCAGACAAGTGAGGACCACCAATGCAAGAGCCCTCTGGAAGCTTAAATAACAGGCATAAATGAAGTATGCCAGATAACCTACAATTCAAAACAAACACAAAACATATGATCAATTCGAGAGAAGGATCACCAATGCATTAACATGTTTCATAATACATTTATAGATTATGAAGATATATTACCTGCAGCAAGGATTGCCAACACAATATATTTGATTATTTTGGAGTGAGTCTTGAAGAAGGTCTCTGTGGCTGTGATAGGTAGACATGCTTTGCTGTAACAAACAATGAAGTATTTGCTTTGTATATGTGAAGTGTTGTAATATGGTTAAGTGCAATTATCAGATCGTAAAAATTGCATTTGAATTACATAAAGAGGTAATCTGATTTGCTGTAATCTTTGCACGTGAATGTGATGATAACAGTGCTTTCAGTGTCTTGGAGCAACATGGCTTAAAAGTCTGCTGTTTACAATTGAGATGCATTTCGAATGAGTTTCATAAAGTTTTCCTTTAAAGTAAAAGCTCTATTGTTTTGAAGGCAATGAAAACATACATATATGTATATATAAAATCAAGCATATATAATAATAATGATAATAATAATAATTGTATTTATTATTATTATCATCATCATCATCATCATTTCCTTTTTACACATTTTTATCATTCAATTACATATTAATAAAACATTAATTCATTAATTAGTTAACTGGTCACAACACAATGAAGTTTAAAGCAAAGTATTTACACTTTAAACTACTACATTTACTATCAATATTTCTTAATTAGTATTAGTAATTAGTCTGGTATTAAGCATTATTATGTAATTCCAAAGGAATCTCATTTCCAAATAATGTGACAATGGAATATGAATGACATCATATTTGAAGATTAGATTGTCAAACACACACCTCATGCATGAGCTTGACTCCTTCTCTGACTTTAAATCCTTCTCTGACTCTTTGTCACTGTCGCTCAGGTCATCTGGTAATGTATCCTCCTATAGATAAAAAATAATCAGCACTGTTAACTTCTTAAAGGCATCGTTCACCCGAAAATGTAAATTCTGCCATCATTTAATACTATTTTCCATAGTATTAGTTTTTTTTACCACCTACACTATAAAAAATATCTATAAATTAGTATATTATTAATATGTTTTTATTTTTCACTGTTTATTTATGCTTTTGAATTGCATTATGGGACATTGACCTTTCTTCCAACAGCTTTTGTTACCTTGAAAAGTTTGAAAAGGTGACTTTTATTGAGATTTTTAATAGTTTAAAGTGATATATTGTCTGGATTGGTGTACAAAAAAAACTTGTAATAAACTGCCAGTACATTTTCTGTTATTTTACAGACCTATTTTTCTCTATATTATTTATTATACATTATATTATTTTAAACTACTAAAATGTCAATAAAAGTCATTTTGTTAAACTATAGAGTTCAATTTTCAAACATCAAAAGTCGACAGAGCAGAAATCAACATTCCCATAATGCAATTCAACAGTAAATAAACGGAAACTGTTAGTTAACAGATATTTTTTACAGTGTATACTGATTCTCATTGGCTACTAGTTTCCAGCATTTTCAAAGTATCTTCTTTTTTGTTCAACACATAAAAGAATCTCATAAAGGTTTGGAGCCCCCTGAGGGTGGGAAAATGCTGAGTAGATCTTCATTTTTGGGTGAACTTTCCCTTTAAAACTCCTAAAACTCCCTCACTTCTTCTCAAACATACCTTCACAAAGACTGGATTATCCACGCCTTGTTCGTTCCCATACGAGATGTCCGTCAACTGCAAATCTTCTTTGTCGGCTGCAAGAAAAGTTACCAAAAGGGCTTTACCAGCTTTAATGAACCTTGATCCAACTATTAAAGTTTCTAAACACTAACGTTTTTCACATCTCATCCAAATAATCATTAACTACTACCAACAAATACAAAACCAACACTTCCTTTATGCAGAAGTTCAAAATAATTGCTTGAAAAAATGTGTAAAAGAATAGAGAGGTAAATAAATGGCTTACTCATTCTGCGCTCTCTGTGACAAGTGCTGGGTCCTGAACCTTGAGCTGGGATATATACTCTGCACGCTTGGAAATCTTATCATTAACTAAGTACATACTAATGTGTTTTTTTTTAAGACACATGCACGCTGCTATCAGATTGCTAGTCAGTCATGTCAATGAAACAGCATCTTGTTATCATTTATTACAATGAAGCTCCTCCTTATTTCCAGAAGCTACAAGATACAAGGTGTGAAGAAAACAAACTATCAGGAATTGAAAAATGTAACGTGAAGAAGGGCCTGTCAGTCTATGGCCATCTCATTGGCAGTCACATGGAAAGGAGGTGCCAGTAGATACTATAACACACTGAGAGCTCGATAACCAGTTCAAACGAGCCTGAAACCAGCTTGATAACCAATAAAACCCTCACAGCCAATATTAAAACTAAATTTTATACTGTGTAAAAGTGTTCAATTGTTTTAAAAAAATAACAAAAAATATATAAATAATGCATCCTTGTTGACATTTTTGTCTTTTTCATTTTATTTTTATTAATAATTTTGGCTTTTGTTAATGCAAACAGTATATATATTCTAGCAAAAAAAAAGTTTAGTAGTGGTGGTAGCAGTAGTAGTAGTTTATTTAAATAAAATAACAAATCACACAGCACATAAAATAAAAACTAAAACATAAAAAAACAACAACATTCAAAAGGCTCAAATGCTAAAGGACGAATATGTAATTTCAGAAGGTTTTTAAAAACAAGTAAAGTTGGAGCTTGTCTAATGTGAGGTGAAAGCTTTTTCCAGCATTTTGGAGCAATAACAGCAAAAGCCCAATCTCCTTTTTGCGTACATCGATTCCTTGGTACAGACCTAAAAGACTGATCTGATGACCTTAATGACCTACCGGGACTGTATACATGTAGGAGATCTGATAAATAAGGAGGTGCCAGACCATTTAAGGGAGTCAAGAGCATTTACATCATTATTTTTAAGGGAGACATAAATCTGTGTCATCAGCATAAAAATGAAAGGCCAGCCCATATTTATGAAAAATTTATCCTAAAGGTAAAATTCATTCATTCATTCACTTTTGCCTCCACATCTCCTATTAGATCTGCAAACACTCATAAAATCGAAGTTTTGAGGGGCTGCCTCATTCAGGACTGCTGCACTACAACTGTCATCTAGCCAAGTTTCATTTAAAAGCATAATTTCTTTTAGGCTTAGTCCCTTTATTAATCAGGGGTCGCCACAACGGAATGAATCGCCAACTTATCCAGCATATGTTTTACACAGCGGATGCCCTTCCAGTTGCAACCCATCACTGGGAAACACCCATACACTCTCATTCACACACATAAACTACAGACAATTTAGCTTACCCAATTCACCTATAGCACATGTCTTTGGACTGTGGGGGAAACCCACACAAATAAAGGTAAAATATATAAAGAAAATAAAATGGGGCCAAGAATAGACCCTTGAGGAACCCCACAAGTCAGAGGTTTAGAGGATGAAAAGGTCTGTCCGACATTAACACAAAAACTTCTCTTTGACAAGTAAGATCTACAGCAATCAAGAGCAGAACCCTGAATGCCTACCACTTTCTCAAGACGGGAAATACGGATCTCATGGTCTAGTTGGTGTAGTTTATTATTCTCAGTTCCTCTGATAAATCTATTTTTTATATTAAAAAAATAGTAACACCCTAGTGCCATTTATGCTAAAAAAGTAATCTATTCTTTCTTAACAGGCATCCATTGTTTCTGCCAGTGCCTCAAATTGTAACTATTTAAAAGCAAAAAGTATTTTGTAACATTTAGGCACATATTTTCAAGTTCGGCCTGATGTTGAGACAAAAATAGCTTCCTCGCTATACCACAGTATGTACCAGTGTATACTGAAAAATATGTGTAAGATTGTTTTATTAACAATGACTTGCTGCTTAAAATTTTTAAAACATTAAAACATCACTCTTGAAACACAGTTAACATATTTTTAAAAAGTAACAAAAATGTGGTATATTAACTATAATTTTAGAGTCTATTACTGATTACAGTTGCACAAGGAAAATTATTATCGGTAAAGTAATTTATTCGATTATTCCATTTGTGTAACACATTGGCTGCTTCTGGATTACTTTTACATTACATCTAACATGTTCACAATTAAAATTTGAATAGGATTGTTTTTTTACTGGGATTATGAGAATAAGGGGATTATGTTCTTATTATTAATATTTTAAATATTAAACATGTTTTCCCAAACTGGGGTTTATGGAAAATACTGTAGGCAATTTATGAGTGAATATAAAGGCAACCATTAATTAAACCATAAATTCAATTGATAAATTATTTAAAAATAAAAACTAAATGAAATACACATGTGATATCTATTTGTTTACCAGCATGTAAATTATTGAAACATTAACTTCAGATCTTAGGGAAGGAAAATGCTTTAGGTCAAAGGTTTTTACTCACTCGCTCACTTTCCTTCGGCTTATTCCCTCCTTTATCAGGGGTCACCACAGCGGAATTACTCTGTCACGTTTTACCGGCAGCTCAAAGGATTTTAATTGGTAAAAAAATGTTTGGGAGTCTTAGCTTGGTGTGAACAAACAATTGATTGAGAAGTGTTTTTTTCTCCAAACTCAAAAGCATTAATCACAAAAATTATTTCCACAACATTACTTGGGAATTCTATAATATACTGTGAATATTCTGAGCTAAACATGATTACACACAATATAATTTTTAATAAAGAAACATTTAAAGAAAAGAAGAATCCATGATGAATAATTTACTGGCCTTGTGTCAATAATTTGTCATCTTGTAATCGATAAAAAAGTAATTGTTATCTTATTATGAGCATTTTAAAATGTCATATATCCTATATCTATTTCCAAGTTATATATTTTTTTATAATGCGTTTACATAATCCAGATTACATGCAATAGGTTACTTTAGCTCTGTCAGTATATATCTTTATAATTAGACCTTAAAGAGTTGCTGGTCACAAAATAGCAGAATTATACCAGCCTTACAGGGTTTGGAAGCTAGATGCCACTGTTGGACACACTGTAGAGTATAATTCAGTTTTATGCTTGAATACGGAATACATCACTAATAATAAATCAGGCCATATGCTTCATGATGAAGTCCTGTTTATCTATTAATCCTCAGAACTTCCTGGTACGTGAAATGTATAGATTTGTTTTGCACTATATGATAACTCACAGCATGCAGCTTTTAAATACGTAAGATTTCCATGTTTACATTTGAGTTATACACGAGGTTGTGTGAAACACAATAATGACACATGCTTGTTAGATTACAGAATTAAATAAATTGCAACCACCAGACAACGTGTGGCATCTGTGACTAGTTTTGTGGAAACTCATAAAAATAAATGGTGCCTAATACATTTTAGTTAACATGAGATGACGCAGACTCGCACCTTAATTGACTGAAGTGTGCATCACTGCATTTTATTGAAGGTCTAGTGTGTACAAAACACATTAACAGATACTCATGAAAGCATTTTATGTGCTTTGTTGGAGCAAACGGTCATGATTTTCTAAAATATCAGTGTAGTCTTTCCTGCACATTTTGAACCCTTTTGACAAACTGAAGGTATTAAGATTTAACTATGTGTATAATCATCTCTGGGCTGTTACTTGTGTTCAAAAACAAGTTAAAAAGGGCTCTAAAACCTTAGGTAAAAAATACAAACCTTAAGGTTAACCTTGCTAAGTGCCATTTGCCATTTATTTACAACTGCATACAAAACTATTAACCCCTTAACTGTCACCCCCCACAGTTTTTTGTTTTAAATTACATAAAGAGTAATAGATTAAAACACACTTACTGTCACCCTACAACCTGTGGGAACATTTATGGTTACAGTTTAAACCATAATAGTGTGGTCTAAACATAAAGCAATCATGACAATCTATATACATACACTTTCAGGTAAATATTCATGAACCAATATTTCATGTAATGTATAGACCTCCGTGGTAAAAAAAAAAAAAAAATTAGAAAAAAAATGCATGTTCAAATTTATAACAGCATATTATAAAATACAGGAAAATCTATGTAGTTTATATTCATTTTTAGATCTATGTAAATTTAATTTAGATAATGCTAATGCAACACAGTACAGTATTATGGTAGCATGTTATTGGCCAAAGTAAAAAAATAAGTAAAGTATTGGATAGGATTAAAATGCGAGAATAACGGTGGTTCCCCAGCGGGAGGGGAACTACAATGCTATGTGGAAACTTCCACTATGGGGATTTCGTCAGAAAGCCAATCATTCTGAAGAGTAATTAAACAGGCCAATAAAATGCCAATGAGTTGGCGGTGTCAGCGTGCACAGCTGGCAGCAATCATAATCAGCTTGTGAATAAGAATGCCCGCTGTGCCACACAACCACACCTTTTCGCTTTCAGAAGCCTCATGTGCAGTCTGAAAGAGACGTTTTGCTGTCATCCTCCGACTTTGTTCGAGAGAGAGAGAGTGAGAGAAAGCTGCCGTCTTCTGAGAGGCTGATTTCTCCCGGTTCCAGCGCGAGCAACAACGCGAGCAGCGGTGGTCGAGCTGGGTTTTTCCTGTCTCTGGGCGTTTCGCTGGACCGGTACTTCAAGAGCGGTGCGTATAAATTTAAGCAAATTTCCTAAAAGAGCAACACGGTCGTGCAGCGCGTCTTTTTAAAGACGTCGCTCCGACCGTGCGTTTCTGGATGCGGTGGTTTCCTGTCCACGGATGATGGGCACGAGCACTGTATTGCATGTCTGGGGGACCAGCATGTTAATGCGGTGCTCGCAGGCAGCGCATGCCATCACTGCGATGGCATGTCTGTTGCGCAGCTAAGATCGCGGCTCGCTCTTGCAAAAGGGCGAACCACCCCTGTTGTCCCCCGCAAGTAGCGGTTGGCACTCGGGCAGATCTGAGGGTCACAGTGGGGGTCAATCCGCCGCTCTCGGGCTTGCGGACCTCCCATTCCTCAGCGCGCTCCATCCAAGCTTCGAGTGAGAGAAGCGCACCATCCTTCGGGAGGGTCGCCCTCTCACTCGATGACACCGAGGACCAGATGTCCATCGCTGCATCGGAGGGTGGGCTGTCATTTTCCGATGACAATTCGGACCCGCTTCCTCTCTCAGGGGTGGTAAGCGAGGCTCCGGATATGGCATCTGATATGATGGCCGTGCTAACCCGGGCTGCTTCGGCGACGAGGCTGGAGATGGCTTGTCCCCCAGCTTCGTCGCCGGACCGATTAGACGGGTGTTACGTGGAGGATAAGAAGGGGAAACCCTCTAAGCCTCCCGTCCCCTTCTTCCCGGAGGTGCACAGTAAGTTCACGCAGCGCTGAGGGCACCTTTTTCTGCCCGGTCTGCGTGCGCTCCGCCCTCACCTTCCTCGATGACGGAGCAGCCAGGGGGTACGAGGCAAAACCCCAGGTCGAGTGTGCTAGCGCGGTCAATCTTGCCCGCGTGGTGCCCCTTCCTGGCGTGGTTAGCCTCGGCTCCCGTCCAAAGCGTGTAGGTTGTCTGCGTCCCTCATGGCCAGAGCCTACACTGCTGCGGGCCAGGCTGCTTCCGTTTTGCTTGCTATGGCTAGTCCAAGCGCTGGCCCAGCGGCACGAGGAAGGTTCCGACCCAGGCTTCATGCACTACGCACTGCAACCGGCTTTGCTCTAAAAACACCAGGTCGGCTGCGAGTGCCCTGGGAAGGACGATGACCACACTAGTGGTCCAGGAACGCCACCTCTGGCTAAACCTGGCAGATATGCGTGTCGTTGACAAAGTTCGCTTTCTTAACACACCCATATCCCAGGCTGGCCTGTTCGGCGACACCGGGGTGAGTTCACCCAGGAATTCACTTCGGTGAAAGAGTAGTCAAGTGCGATCGGCGGGCTCAAAAACCGCTCTCCCCGTCGATTCGTCCACTTTGGCTGCTTCTCGCCGAGGGCGCTCGTCTGTGGCTCCAAAATCTGCTCCGCCGCCCTGTCCGTTCAACTGGTTAAGCGGCAGCGTTGAGCACCTCACAGACGATCACCGCCCCCCGCCTCAGGGCGCCGCTAAGTCCAGTATGGACCGCGAAGCGTCCCTGAGACGGGCCACTCGGAGAAAAGGATGTTTGCTCTTTCCCTGGCGGAGGGCCAGGGACACCCATATCATTAACAAAAAAGCCGTATGGCTACTAAATTTTTTTAAGAGCAATTTTTTCCTCTCTCCGGGTGTGATAGCCCGAACACTGCCAGTATGGGACGCTATGCCTTCCAGCTCGTAGGATCGGTGCTCTTCGCCACAGGCTCTGTGAGTGCCAGAGAACGGGCTCCTTTCTCTCGCACTCCTAGCCGCCCTGCGGGCTCTTGGGACGAAGTTAAGATTAAACCTCTTAACTTCCGCTCTTCCTTGGGACGCATGCCTCCCGGGGTGAGCTCTCCCATCCCGTGCTGCCCCACCGCTGGTGCGTCAGTGATTGCACCGATGATGTCACTCGCGTGGGCTCTGCCAGCCTGGTTAGCGCTGCCCAGCCCGTCGCGATGGCTCATTCGGACAATCAGACTCGGCTATGCAATTCAGTTCGCTAAACGGTCCCCCAAGTTCACGGGCGTGTATTACACCAGGTGTCAGCCCTGTGTCCGCCCCTCTCTTGTGCGAGGAGATTGCTGTCCTCCTGGCGAAGGATGCAATCAAGCCGGTCCCTCCAGCCGAGATGAGGTATGGGCTTTTTAGTCTGTACTTCATCGTACCCTAAAAGAGCAGTGGGTTATGACCAATCCTAGTTCTGCGCATTTTGACCCGCTGCCTTACAAGCAGCCGCTCAGAATGCTCATGCAGAAGCACATCCCCCGGTGCGTCCGTCCTCAGGATTGGTCTGCAGCGATAGACCTGAAGGACACGTGCATTCATTTCTCCATTTTCCCACGCCACCAGCTGCGGTTTGCGTGCGAGGGTCGAGCATGATAGTACAAAGTCCTCCCTTTCTGGCTCTCCCTGTCTCCGCGGGTTTTCACGAAGCTCGCGGAGGAATCCCTAATGCCCCTTCGGCTCGCGGGCATCTGCAAACTCCATTATCTCGATGACTGGCTTTTTAGCTCACTCGCGGGATCAATTGATTATGTACAGGGACTGGGTGCTCCGGCACCTCGACCTGTTGGGTCCCTAGACGCGCATGGCACGCGGGCACGCACCGGGTGACTGTCACTCCGCTGTGTCGCTGTGCCCTCAGCCTCTGGACGGACCCTGCGTTTCTACAGGCCTGTGTGCCTCTAGAACAAGTGTCCAGGCATGTCGTCGTTTCGACGGATGCTTCCAGTACGCGCTGGGGGGCCGTGTGTTGCGGGCATGCAGCTGCGGGTCCGTGGAAGGAACCCGGTTGCATTGGCATATTAATTGCCTGGAGCTGTTGGCAGTGTATCTCGCGCTGCACTGTTTTTACCGGTGCTAGAGGGGAAACACGTGCTGGTCAGGACTGACAACACGGCGACGATGGCGTATATCAACCACACAGGGGGTATCCGCTCTCGCCGCATGTCTCAGCTCGCTCGCCGTCTGCTCCTCCGGAGTCTTTCGCGGCGGAATCGCTGCGTGCCATTTTTTCCCCCCGGCGAACTCAACCGTGCAGCCGATGCGCTCTCACGGCAGTTCACGCCCGGGAAAACTGAGACTCCACCCCCGGCTGTCCAGCTGTTATAGGTGCGCTCTGCGCGCTGGCTAACACAGCTGGACCCTGGGCGTGCGTAAATACGCATTTCTCTCCAGTGAGCCTACTCGCAGATACTGTGTTACGTCAGGGAGGACGAGGACCAGGTCTGTTATTGCGCCTCTGGCTCAATCTGATCTGTATTTCAGCTCTCTCCTCGTGACGGCCCCTCCCTGGCATATCCCTTTGAAGAAGCTCCTTCTTCTTTGGAACAGGCACCATCTGGCACCCGCGCCCAGATCTCTGGAATCACGTGTAAGGTCCATAGATGGAGCGTGGAGGACTTAGGTGACTTACCGGTGGTTAACACCGTCACTCAGGCTAGAGCACCCTCTACGAGGCATGCCTACGCCCTGAAGTGGAGTCTATTCGCTGTGTGGTGTACTTCTCTCCGAGAAGGACCCCGGACATGCCAGATCAGTGTGATGCTTTCCTCCTTCAGCTGGCTGAGCTAAGGCTGTCCCCTTCGCACTGAGGGGTTGGCGTTACGATCATCCCCGCTCTGAGGACGCGGGGATGGTGGCGCGCTGGGAAAGCATCGCCTCATCATCCAGTTCCCAGAGGCGCGAGACGCTGGTTAATTAAATCAATCCTGTCCCCCTCTCATACCCACGTGGAGATCTCTCTTAGGAGAGGTCTGCTCGATCCACTCGACTCAGTATCTTTAAGTTTTCTGTCCAGGTAGACAGCTCTGCTGGTCGCGTTGGCATCGGTCAAGAGGGTCGGGTGTCTGGAGGCATTTTCGGTCAGCGAAGTGTGCCAGCAATTCGGGCCGGCCCACTCTCACGTTTTCCTGAGACCCCGGCCCACCTAGGTGCCCGAGGTTCCTACAGCGCTTCTTAAGACTATGTAGTGAACCTGCAAGCGCTGCCCACGGAGGAGGCAGACCCAGCCCCTTTCTTTGCTGTGTCCTGTTTGCGCTCGACGCTTGTGACCGCATTAGAGCTTACGACTCTAAGCAGCTCCTTTCCGTTATGATCGGCAGACGGGAAGTGCCGTTCCATTCTGAGGTTGGCCACTGGATAGTGGATGCCATCTCCCTCGCTTTTCTATGCCAGGGTGAGCCGCGTACCCCGGGAGTGAGAGCGCGCTCGACTAAGAGTATCGCCTTCTCTTGAGCGTAAGCACGCGGCGCCTCTCTAACAGACATCTGTAGAGCTGCGGGTTGGGCGACACCTAATACATTCGTAAAAATTCTATAATCTTTGAGTGGGCTGATTTTCCTCACGTGTGCTTGATACGCCAGTGAATGAGGAAATTTAGTACGGTGTTGAAACACGCTTGCTGCGCCTTTCTCTCTAACACAGAGATTCGTGCGCTTATTCACTCTGTTCAGTTGAGTTCCCCATTTGGCGAACCCTACAGAGTTCCTCCGAGGCCCCCAGCATCTGACTCAGCGGAGGAGTCAGGTGCCTGGCCCATTACGTAGTTGGTATGCCCACTTGGTCAGCCCGCGTTCTGGGTATAGGTGCCTGCTATGCGCGATCCCCACTGGCGATCCCCTATGCTTCACTCAGCCACGGTGTAGTTCCTCCTCTTAGGCGGGCCCGTGTCTTCCCTCCCCGCTAACCATCCTTCATATGTGTTCTCCCCCTTTTCAGGGTTAGTCCATATGTCTTCCTGCCACCAGGTCTCCCCATTGGGCAGCAGGTGGCCTCCGCAGCGTCCTCCCTATCGGGACTGCACGCTTCCCAACGTACTGTCGTAATTTAAAGTTCCTAGTATCTTAACTAGGTGTATTTTTTACGACTCCCCAAAAAATATAAATAAGCCTTTAAGTGCTTCACAGGTAAGTAAGGTAAGTTAGGGCCAGGGGACACGTTGGTGGGCTGCGTCTCTGGTGATGATGGTGCGCTCACGCCGGAGCCTGGCAAACCTCTCACCAGCGACGTGGTAAGGTTCAATCACTGTGGCGTTTTCCATAGATTTCCCCATAGTGGAAGTTTCCACATAGCATTGTAGTTCCCCTCCCGCTGGGGAACGTAACGGTTACTAAAGTAACCCTCGTTCCCCGAGGGGGGGAACGGAAATGCTATGTTCCTTCGCCACAGGGATTGCGCCTTAGCTGACAGCTGTAGTTCGGCTTCTTCAGCTAGAAAAGGTGTGGTTGTGTGGCACAGCGGGCATTCTTATTCACAAGCTGATTATGATTGCTGCCAGCTGTGCACGCTGACACCGCCAACTCATTGGCATTTCATTGGCCCGTTTAATTACTCTTCAGAATGATTGGCTTTCTGACGAAATCCCCATAGTGGAAGTTTCCACATAGCATTTCCGTTCCCCCCCTCGGGGAACGAGGGTTACTTTAGTAACCGTTACGTTCTATGGCTGTCAGAAGACCGCCAGAGGGCATTACAAAGTGGAATACCTTCCTGTCCTTCTTCATGTCGAGAATCTAATAAAAAATTACTATGACCTGTCTGTCTATAAATACCTCTGTACGTGTCATTACTTCCTTCAAGACTTCTCGTTAACCCGAGTGACCAGAGGTTCTGGTGGTCTTCTGCCAGTCATAGACTAAGGTTACATAAGTAGTGAAATGGTTACGAACATAACGTCCTGGTTACGTCTGTAACCCATGTTCGCTGAAGGAGGGAATGGAGACGTGTGTCTAGGAGAGACACAAATGGGAATACGCTAGATGACCAATCACTCTGAAGAGTAAGAAAAATGGGCCAATGAATGCCTATGAGTTGGCAAAGCACAGGTCCACAGGTGCTGGTGATTAGACATTAGTAAAGTATATAACCAGCACACATAGGAGCATGCAATTAGACTTTTAGCTGTTGAAGAAGCCGAACACTCAGCTATCAGCTGGAGACCCAGCTGCTGTGGCGGAGGAGACACACATCTCTCCGTTCCCTCCTTCAGGGAATGTGGGTTACAGACATAACCAGGACGTTTCAGGTTACCTTTCAGGTCGGGAACTTGTGTGTCTAGGAGAGACACAAATGGGAGAGTGTATGGAAAACGCCACATGCAGCTGAGGCCGTCACATGCTTTGGTGAGAATTTTGCCAAGCACATAGCGTGAGCACACAACGTCACCAAGCGCGCAACCTTCCAACATCCCCAGGCCCTTTTAATTACCAGAATATCAGAATAATTAGAATTCAGGGGTTGTATGATATCTTTTACCTAGCAAACTAAAGTCTAGGAATTTTAGAAATGTGACAGTACATTGGGAAAGCGTGCCAGTTCCGAAGAGGAAGAGCTACATATGATAAGCTGGTTAGTGGGTAGAGAAGACATGGGTCCGCCTTAGAAGGGGGAACGCTCCGTGGCTGAAAGATCCTCAGCATGCAGGCAGACCGAGCGGGCATATCAACATTGTACTGATCCAGGCACTCTGCTGAGTCAGGTGCTGGGGGCCTTGGAGGAACTCTTTAGGGTTCGCCAGATGGGAAACTCACTAAGCAGAGCAGACTAAGCACACATATCTCTGTGTTAGGGAGCATGGTGCGGCAAGTGTTTTTGACACCAAGCTCAGTTTCCTCCCGATTGACTGGAGATACCCAGTAATCGAGTGGAAATGGGCTTCATCCGAAGATTTTAAAAATCTCACAAATGTGTTAGGTGTCGCCCAACGTAGCTGGGCCGGGGTCTCAGGAAAATGTGAGAGTAGGCTGGTACAAAATCCTGACACGATTTGGTGACAGAAAATGCCTCCGGATTCCTGACCCTCCTGATCGATACCAACGCGACCAGCAGAGCTGTCCTCATGGATAAAAATCTTAAAGATACTGAATCGAGTGGCTCAAACGGACCTCACCGTAAACCGCTGGGGCTTCAGAGAGATCCAAGAGGGCATGAGAGGGGGGTGGGATGGAATTGACAAGCAAGACCTGCTCCTCGCCTCCCTGACCTTGCAGATACCCTCAATTGTCATATGCCCCAGAAGCCACTGAAAAACTTCAGTGAGACAACTGTAACCTGTCGAATTGTATCAGACAGGGCAGCACTAGCCCAGCGTGCTCCTGGTAAGACGCACCGTAATGGAGACCAAGTCCAGCTCCATCCTGAGATAAGAAAAACTGCCCGAGGGAGAGCTTGCTCTTTCCCGGTTGACCCGAACCCCCAACAGGTCGAGGTGCCGGAGCACCAGGTCCCTGTGCATAATCGACTAATTCAAAGACTACAAAAATAAGCCAATCAATGAATAGGCAAAAATTCAGATGTATTAAGAGGCACAGGGCATCTTCCACGCATGGAAACAGGGAGAAGGGAAGGACCCTGTACTGCCATGCTTGGCCCCCGTATGAGGAGGGAGAGAATGAGACATGGGAGTGAGCGTCCTTCAAGTCTATAGCTGCAACCAATCCCACGGATGTACGCAGAGGGGCACGCATTTCTGCATAAGCATCTTGACCGGCATCCTGAGGAGATAACAGGTCAAAACATGCAGATAGGATTGGTTATAACCCACCGCTCTTTGGGTACAATGAAGTATGCCCGTAAACCCGCGTAAATCTCGGCTGGAGGGACCGGCTCAATTGTATCCTTCACCAGGAACAATCTCTTTCTGCGAGACAGGGGCAGCGAATTGAATCGCATAGCTGAGTCTGACCGTCCGAATGAGCCACTACAACAGTTGAGCAGCGCTAACCAGGCTGACAGAGTCCGAACGAGAAGCATCGCTGACGCACTTGCAGTGGGGCAGCTTTGAAATGGGGAGTGCTCACCCCGGGAAGTGGCGAGTCCTGAGGAAGAGCTGAAAATAAGAGATTGGCTCTTACCTTCCTCCCAGGATCCCACAAAGAGACTGGAGATGCGAGAGAAAGGAGCCCGTTCTATGGCGCCCTCAGAGCCTGTGGCGAATGCTGTGCCATGCTGGCAGCGTTTGGTCTTTCACACCCGGAGGGAGGAGAAACTGCTCTTTCTTGGATCGCTACATTCATCTGCAGGGGAAATCCCTGGCCCTCCACTGGGGAAAGAACGGTCCTCCACCTCTCCAAGCAGCCTGCCTTAGGGTCACTTCGTAGTTCGATTACCAGACTTAACGACGACCTGGGATGGGAGTGTCAACTTCCTGCGGGGGGCTCGGTGTGATCACTAGCCAGTGGAACGGGCTGCGATGGTGGAGCGATCTTGGAGCCGCGGGAAGAACGCTCTCTGCGAGGAACAGCCAACACGGATGGCCTGGTGGGAGAGCAGTCTTCCGAGCCCACCAAGAGGTGACCTGCCCCATCACACACGGCTGATCTCTCACCACCAAGAACTCCTGGGCAAAGTCCCCGACAGTGTCGCTAAATAGTTCTACCTGGGATATGGGCACGCCAAGAAAGCGAGCTTTGAGTTCAACTGCAATGAACTAATATGTTGCAAGCAGAGTGTTGCGACCAACATAACAAAGCATCTGCGGTTGGTTCACAAACATCAAATTAAAAGAATGCATCGCGTTAGATTCATTGTGCATCCTGGGTGCAACCAATAAGTGTTGTGCATTTTAGTTTAACGTTTTTTGAGCGCTAGTTTTTGTTCATACCTTGAGTTGAAACTAAACAGCGCATTCCCTCTGCTGAAGCATGCAGCGGCAGGAGAGACAGATTTACACTCCGTCATTGATAATCTTAGCTTTTGTATTGAAGTCGAAAAAATGTATGATGTTCTTTTTTTACGGTCCTGATATGTTTAATGTTTTTCTTTTGCAAAATTCTCCTGCCAATTTCCAGATTTTTAAAATCTGCTTCATTCTTTTCAAACCGATGCCATGCGGCGCCTGTAAATTGGTGTTTTTCCATAGGCTACAGCTTTGTGAATGTTTTATTTCATGTGTATATTCTTTAATGTGCTTTTAATAAATATATTCTATTCAAAACAGCATTCATGGACGCGAATTTAACCTCGAAAGCGTGACATGTTTTTTTTTTTTTGTGCTATCAATTCCTGATCATTTGCATAATGTTTTTAATCAAATTATATAAATACGTAATTTAATTACTTTCAATGTGCTAAAATATTGGTTAAACTAATTTTATAAAAATTCAAGTATATACATATTAAAATGGTAAAACATAGTAAAGTATATATCTAATAGATTGGAAATAAAAGAAATCAATTATCTATAAGTTTATTATTTAAAAGGGGGGGTCCAGAGTGTATTTTTAAGGCTTGATTGTGTTTAAACGATGCAAAGGAATGTGTGCTCATGCTTCATTTGTAAAGAAATCACGTTATTTTTTCATATATCTTACTTTGATTATATACAGCTACTCTGCTACTACAGCTACTCTGCTACTACAGCTACTACAGCTATAACTCTGTATATATATTTCCTAGTTCCTCCGAAAGGCCTGCCCTCAAGAGCAGTGCCAGCCCTTAGGGTTGAGGGGCCCTAGGCGAGATTAAAAAAAATTGGGCCCACTGTGAAAAAAACAGTGAGAAGTGAGAAAATTATATTTAAATGTATAAATTTAACCTATAATACATATGTAAAAATATTTACTCGGATTTAAACAAATAAGTTTGCAAGCCAGAAAACTCATTTAAAAAATAAAGTATATAAGTATGACATATACAAATAAAACATGAATCAAATGCATTTTTTTTGTAAATGAATAACATACAAATATATGCATAACTAACTAGAAATGCAGGAGACATTTTAGCTTGCTTTTACACAGAGATTTACACAAACAAAACTTAGATGTTGGACAGTGGGTAAAATTCGATTTTGACAAAATGAGGGGGAAACCTGTTTTTTTTTTCAGCAGGGTGAATTAGTGGGATAGATAATTAATTGATTATTTAATGAAACATGCTGAATGTGGCCTATTTTTTTCTCACACATCACACAAGTATTTCTGTGATCACGGGCATTGTTTATAAAACAAGTCCTAATACTGCACTACTAAATAATGTATTATGCATAGCACAACATACCTTTACTTTGAGCTTGCTTTTCTTCCTCTGCTTTTCTTTTCTTCCTTTTTCGGCTCTGAAATTGGTTTGGGCGCCATTTCATTTCAAATTAAAATTCGATTAAGATCGATTAAAAATAGCAAGGACACTTGTGACGTTATATTACTTAAAACTTTAAGACACTTTTTCGGCTTTATATCCAACGTGAGCAATTTGGAGAGATATGTGGAATATGTGTAGGAATACGCTACGTCATTCTGGTTCGTCAACATAGATATACTAGATGTCGCCTGGCCTATTGTTGTCTATTGGAAGGAATGCGTCAATAGAGCCGCCTCTTTAGTACAGGGTAGCGCTCCTTTGAAATGAATGCGGGACCGAGGTGTAGTGGAGGACTGTGGCCATCCAGAGCCAGAGATATACACATATATACATATATCTATGGTCGGGAATTTTCCCCTGTGGTCAGTACGCAAAAAATGTTTAAAAAAATGTAATTACGAAAATTATAATTTTACATCACTTTTCTACGTCGATGGATAAGTGACCGCACGGGCATTGCCGATAAAG
>CAIGQV010018227.1:21699637-21717117 GCA_903798115.1 Danio jaintianensis | reverse complement strand
AGTTCTTACCAGGTCTAGAAAATATGATCATATCACCCCAATTTTATCTTCCTTACACTGGCTGCCTGTTAAGTTCCGTATTGATTATAAAATATTGCTTCTTACCTATAAAGCTTTAAATAATTTAGCACCTGTTTATCTAACCAACCTTCTGTCTCGCTACAATCCAACACGCTCTTTAAGATCTCAAAACTCAGGGCTGCTGGTAGTACCTAGAATAGCAAAGTCGAGTAAAGGTGGTCGAGCCTTTTCATTTATGGCTCCTAAACTCTGGAATAGCCTTCCTGATAATGTTCGAGGCTCAGACACACTCTCTCTGTTCAAAACTAGATTAAAGACCTATCTTTTTAGTAAAGCATACACTCAATGCATTGCATAACGGTATGATGCATGAATCTGCTCCACGCAGGTTTTTGCATCTCGTTTATTTACACTATGAACAGCAGCTACGCTAATTATTCTCTATTTCCACCTGGGGATACTCATCCCGAGGCCCCCAGAGACTATGCAGTGCCACTAATGCAATCCAAGACCTGTGAAGAGATGACCCCAAGGTTTCCATAATCCCAGACCGGGCCGTATCCTGAGGAGCTGCTGTGGTGGTCATGGAGGAGTGGAGAGAAAAGGACTGATTCCTGTGAGACCCCAGTGAAAGACGAGTCTTCTCTGACGTCCAGCGTTCACCAGCCTCCGGCGCCTAGACTGCAGCTCTGCACAAGACGTTTGGCCATAGGAGAAATGGTCGTGCCCAACTGAGCCTGGTTTCTCTCGAGGTTTTTTTTTCCTTCACTTTCGCAAATTGGTGAAGTTCGTTCCTCGCCGCTGTCGCCACTGGCTTGCATGGTTCGGGACCTGTAGACCTGCGCATCGATGGATTTGCTCTTCAGTGTTTGGACTCTCAGCAGTGAAAATTAAACCACACTGAACTGAACTGAACTTAAACTCTAAAAACGGACACCATTCCAATTCACTATAATCTTCTATGTGAAGCTGCTTTGACACAATCTACATTGTAAAAGCGCTATAGAAATAAAGATGAATTGAATTGAATTGAATTATCATTAATGTTACTTGTTGAGCACAAAAGTTTGTAACATGTAAAAAGCGAAATCTTACCTATGAAATGTTCTGCCTTTGTGCTTTGTTTTCTTTGTTTGCTCGTTACTACACCCGTAAGCAGCGCTAAAGTCCAGCATCTTCATTGGCACACTGTCTTGACTAGTGCGGTTGAATGACGTTTGTCCTGGGAGCACTGTACAAATGTGGCGGCGCTATTGACGCATGCTGAGGGTCCGTATGCGATATCTAGTGTATATATCTATGGTTCATCAATAGCTGATCACGGGTGGTGTTATGCAAAATAGAGTGTGGTATGTTTGGGTATGGGTATGTTTTTATTCATACTGTTGTTGTGTACTTATTATCGTTTTTCAACTATTTGTCATGTATAAATTATACAGAGCTCTTCTTTTAATGAAATGTGGAGGTTATTTTTTTCTCACCGTCGTTGTGAATTGTATCGCTCTACTTCATGGTGTTGGCATATGGCATCATGTTATTTATGATCATTTCCCTGCAGCTGTTTCTTTAAGACCAACGTTTTAATTTTTTTTGTTGGAAAGAGAAGATCTTAGCTTAGCCAATGATGTGCTTTGGTTAAGTCACATGACATGCAGTGTTTTTCTGTGGCGCGATTTCTGGCAGACTGGCGTTTATTGTGAGTAATTGCTGAATGCAAATGTAAACATTAATAAAAACAAAGGATCAAATTATGTCATATCCACAAAAAAATCTGAAACATCACCTCCAGTGTGTTATGATGACATATTCACAACTCAAAAAAGTTTTTAATCAAATTAGTTTTTTGTAAATCGATCAAATGTATGTGTTGCCAAATGGCAACACTGTCCAACAGTAGAATGTGCAATATTGCAATAACTTAGCTAACTAGCAAAGTCAGCTGTGATCTTTTAAGTTGTAACAATAACAACATGAATGCTAGCAGTATAAAGTCATATGGTAATGGCATTTTAATTATGGATAAAATCAAATTTTAATGGCAATACTTTTGATTAGATATAAATACAGGGAACAGTGTATTACTGAGAACCACCATGTTCTATGGTAAGTGAAAAAAGAAAAGGACAGAACTGGCTCTTCCTGCAGATGAAAGTGAGGATGAGATGGGTTTTAGTGACCATAAGAATGATGCAGATTGGACATTTGATAAGAGCAGTGATGGAGACAGTTCAGGTAAGTTAGCTCAGGGGCATATAAGACAGGCATAGTATATAGAATAATATATAAACATTGTTAGCTAGTAGCTACATTATTCTGATGCATCTGGATATATTAGACTTGTTATTTATTTGTTATGATATTTACTGGAGAAAATATTTATATTTACTGTATGTTGTATACATGATAATACAATATTATGTTTGTTTTCAATAATATTCAGCAAAAAACAATGGAATAAATGAAAGCTGTTGGAATATCAGTTGTTGGAAAGTATGTATAAGGTGTCATTTATAAGTTCTGTGTTAAAGCTTATAATACTGCAACACCAATTAAATCATTTCAAACAACAAAATTATTAAATATAAGGATAATATAATAATATAAGGCCAGTGGGCAAATTTGGCCAGGATGCCGGGGTTAAACCCCTACTCTTTTTTGAAGGACATCCTGGGATATTTAACGACCACAAAGAGTCAGAACCTCGGTTTAACATCTCATCCGAAAGACGGCACCCACTGAGCAGTACAGAGTCCCCTTCACTATACAGGGGCATTAGGACCCACACAGTATGCAGGTTGAGCGCCCCCTGCTGGTCTCACTAACACCACTTACGGCAGCAACCAAGCTTTCCCATGTGGTCTCCCATCCAGGTACTGACCGGGCGCTAGCTGCTCTGAAGAATAGGAAAACGGGCCAATGAATGCAGCTGCTGTCAATTACAATGAGCTGACTATAAAGCTACCAGCTGCAGAGAGCGAGGCAGGCTTTTATCGCTGAAGAAGTCGAACATACAGCTATCAGCTGGAAGGCAAGCTGCTGTGGCGGCAAGACACAGCATCTCCATTCCCTTCCTTGGGGAACCCGGGTTACGTTCGTAAGCATTTCGTTCCCCAGCGAGATGGAACTCCAATGCTTTGTTGATCCGACACTTTTGGAGGAGTGTATGGAAAGTGCCACAGCAGCTGGACCTTGTCACGGCCTTGGTGAAAATTTGCCAAGCCCCGCATGAGTGCACAATCCTCACCAAGGATGCAACCCTTCAACGTCTCCGGGTCCTTACTTACCTGAATATGAATCCTTTAAAAAGTTTTTTTAAGGGGTAGTAAAAACTTTCACTTAGCTGAATTAGACTAGGAATTTTTTCTAATAGGACAGTATGTTGGGAAAGCATGCCAGTCCCAAAGGGGAAGGACGGTGCAGAGGCCACCTGCTACCCAGCTGGGGAGACCTGGTGATAATGGTGCTCTATCTGACGAAGTGCTTTCTCAAGGGAATTTATCGAGGGGCCGTTGCGAGGAGTGTGAGTTCAGGAACCCAAGTCCGGTTGGGCCACAGAGGTGCAACTAAACAAAACCCACTCGTCGCCCTCCCTGTTCTTGCACAGGGTCTGTTCAAGCAGGCTCACTGGAGAAAGCACAACTGGAGCCAACTGTGAGCCAGTGCATCCATGCCAAGGAGGGCTTCATCTTTTCCATTCCCGGAGCCGGCAGAGAGCGAGAAACACTGCCACCAGCTCCAGGGAAATGATATGCCAATGCAACTGGGGTCCAGTCTATGAACCTGCAGCTACATGCTCATATATATAGCCCTCCAGTCCATACTGGAAGCATCTGTCAGAGTGACAGCATATATGGACACTTGTTCTAAGGGCACACAGGCCCGTAGAAGACAAGGTCCATCCAGAGACTGAAGGTGCGGCAAAGATATGTCATATTCCCCAGGAGCCTCTGAAAAACTTCAGTGGGATCACTATCTTCCTGCCGACTGTATCAGACAGGACAGCACCTGTCCGGTGCGTTCTTGGTAAGGCGTGTTGTATAGAGATTGAGTCCAGCTCCATTCTGAGAAAAAACCAGCTCCACCCAGGGGAGAGCTTGCTCTTTTCTCAGTTGACCTGAAACCTCAACAGGTCAAGGTGCCGGAGCACCAGGTCAAGGTGCATAATGGACTGACCCTCCAGATTGCACTAAATATAAAGATTTAACTATCTAAAACATTGCTAAAACAGAGCCCGAATGACATTGGGAGTGCTCACCCCGGGAAGTGTGCCTCCATACCTGCGTGTGCTCATTGTGTGCCACTGGGAAGAAGGGGATGGGGAGGACGGCTGGAAGGATTTACCTCTTATATCAGCCCCGGTGTCGCACCCTCTACTCAGTCCAGTGGCAGGACTGGTGGACAAGCCATCTTAAACCCTACCACCGAAACAGTCCGGGAGAGCACAGCCATCATGCCCAACTCCAGATCCGTGACTGTGCTTTGTACCCGGGAGGGTGGTGGTAGGCCCGGTCTATCATCTCAACATGACAGCTCACCCTCAGATGCCACGATGGGTGTCTGATCTGTGGTGTCATCATAGGCATTCTGGGTGATGGACCATCACAACTGTTCAAAGCTTGGACAGGGTGCGCTGTAGAGGAGTGGGGGGTCCATGGGCCCAGAGGCGACGGATAAGCCCCAGCTGAGATCCTAAGATCTGCCCGAGTGCTTTCACGGGGAACAACAGGGGTGGCTCGCGCTTTTCCAAGTGCAAGCTGCGATCTCAGCTGTTCAACAGACATGCCCTCGCAGTGAGGGCATGAGCTGTCCGCGAGCACCACATCCACATGCTGGACCCCCAACATGTTATGCAGTACCCATGCCCACCACCACATCCAGAAACGCAAGGTCAGGACAGCGTCTTGAAAATGACGTGTTGCCTGACCGTGTTGCTCTCTTAGGGGAAATCTGCTCTTTTAAAAATATCCAACTAAATGCCCAGGGACAGGAAATTCACGCAGCTCGACAGCAGATGTCTGCGTCGTCACCCACACTGGATACATGAAGTTTGATTTTTCTGGACTCAGCTGACTGTAATTCCCATCAGCTGCGATAACTGCATGCTGCCAACTCATAGGCAATCATTGGCCCATGTTCCTATTCTTCAGAGTGATTGGTTATCTAGCGATATCCTCCCAAAGTGTCATGCCAACACAGTATTGGATTTCCATCCCGCTGGGGAACCAATGTTATATTTCCTTGGCTACAGACCATTAAAAGGCATTACAGAGTGTAAGACAAAAAATTTCAGGCCGTTTAGGGGCCGTTCTCATATCGCGTCTTTTCTAGAGTTTGTGCAAGTTCGTTATTTCCAATGGAGGTGTACGTCTTGCATGCGCAGCAACGTGACGCACTCCCGCCTCCCAGTTGAATGAATGCCGCGAGCGCACTGCGAGTCACGTGACAAGAACTGACCGATCAGCCTAGCAACCTACGAACCAACAATCCAACCCCCCCCCCAATAAAATTGTCATGGTGATAAAAAGGTTGGGGACCACTGTCCTATAGAACCTACCGAAGTTTAGGTTACATTAACCATGTCTGACACATCTGATGAGCTGATTCAAGCCTTGATTGCCAACAACAGGTGGACAAGTGTATTAGCAGTCTATCCTAAGCAACCAGTTGAGTTATATATCTTCAATATCAAGTTACCTGTGCGTCTGCATTCCATATTTGGACACCTTGGGTCCTGTCTTAGCACTCTGTCCTTAGCTCTGTCCAGTCTTGTTGATTGGGAAGATTTAAAAGCTTGTGTGAACACTTCTGTAAAATCTGGGGATTGTGGAATAGACAAAACATTTGTATGTGAAACAGAATGCCTGTGAATTTCTATGTGTGGTGTCTGTGGCTTTTTTGACTTCAATGCCCAATTTCGTTAATGCTGATTTGATTATACTTACTAACTCATCGGGTTGAAGTGAACCCTCTCTATGTTTGCTATGATCTTCCGCATGCAATTAATGCATGGATCTTCTAGAGCTTCCATGAGATGCTCGATTCCCAGGCAGCTCAGACATTGATCATCCAGATCCATCTGCCCTTGGCAAGATGAACACTGTGCAGACGTCCTGGAGTCAGGTAGGTAGTGGAAGTTCCAAAACCCCTTATCCTATTAACATTTTTTTTTTGTTACAGATTACATCATTATGGGTGGCTTGGAAAAACCATGCTCACCCAACACACCGTTGTTTCACAGGGATACAGCTAATTGAACATGGAACTTTGTC
The DNA here is from genome assembly GCA_903798115.1 of Danio jaintianensis. NCBI lineage: Eukaryota > Metazoa > Chordata > Actinopteri > Cypriniformes > Danionidae > Danio > Danio jaintianensis. Next base: position 21,710,827 of record CAIGQV010018227.1, on the reverse strand, counting down.
CCGGTTAGCTGCACTCACACCACTGTAGGTTCAGACATCTAGACAAGAAGTCAAAAGAGGAAGTAATGAGATGTACAGAGGTATTTATAGACAGACACGTCATTAAGGTCACTGGTGTGATAACTTTTTTATTAGGTTCTCAACATGGAAAAGGACTGGAAGGTTTTCCACTCTGTAATGCCCTCTGGCTGTCTGTAGCCAAGGAAAAGTACAGAGGATTTGGCATTATTTTGTAAACCATTTATTCCATCTTGATTTATAAATGATAATTTAGTCTATTTAGCAAACAACTCAACTGCAATTTCTGTCACTGCCAAAAACTTCTATTGTAAAATGTATGTTAATGTAAAACTAAAAGCTAGCAATTTCAGTAGGTTACATATTAAACATATGGATAATAATAATACATCTCTGCTTTGATACATTTTCCAAAGTCAGTTTCTGAAAATAAGGAGACAGTCCTGAAGTAGGCTACATAAATTTGAGCTCTTGCATTCACTGCACGCAAAGCTAGCCACTGTCTTGCTGTCTGTGAACATATTTTAGAAACGCTGGCATGTGTCTTCACAAGACTTATAAGAATAGTACAAATTAGCCACCTTTAGTACCCATAGAATCTTACCTCTGTAACTCTCACTAATTACAGTGAATGAGAGTGAAGAGGCACAGCTGAAACTGCGTGTTGTCTTTTATCCCAAGCAAAGAACAACACGTGTAGAGATGGATGCTGATTTGAAGCAATATTATCCATTAAAGCATATTCAAGTATACAGTACATCCGGAAAGTATTCATAGCGCTTCACTTTTTCCACATTTTTTTATGTTTCAGCCTTATTCCAAAATGGATTAAATAAATTTATTTCCTCAAAATTCTACACACAATACCCCATAATGACAATGTGAAAAAAGATTTTTTTTAATTGTTGCAAATTTATTAAAAATAAAAAACCTGAAAAATCACATGTACAGTATTGTGCAGCCACTGTGCCACCCTCCTGTAATTTTTTTTCTTTTTTTTTCTTCGAATATTTCCCAACTGATGTTTAACAGAGCAAGGAAATGGTCACAGTATTTTGTATCTATATTTTTCCTTTTTGAGAAAGTCTTATTTCTTTTAGAATAAAAGCAGTTTTTTAAATTTTTAAACAGTTTTTAAGGTCAATATTATTAGCCCCCTTAAATATTTTTTTTCCGATTGTCTACAGAACAAACCACTATTATCCAATAATTTGCCTAATAAATCTTACTTGCCTAGTTAACTAAGTTAAGCCTTTAAATGTCACTTTATACTGAATACTAGTGTCTTGCAAAATAACTGGTGAAATATTATGTACTGTCATCATGGCAAGGACAAAAGTTATTTAATTTTAATTTAGTTATTAGAATTTAGTCATTAATACTATTAAGTTTAGAAATGTGTTGAAGCAACTCTTGGGAAAAACGTTTAAAAGAATTCAAATTTAACATGGGAGAGGTAACAATTTTGTACTATTATTAGTAACAATTAGTGGTGAAAAGGTCAGGAGGTGCTAAATGAATTGATCTATAAAATAAATAGGTTGTGGATATTTTGGAGGACACTCATGAAAATGTTTTCTATGCCTTGTTGTACCCCACCATTGGTTGGTTATGTATGTTTGCACACATTGACCCTCAATCCCAGAAACAAAAAAGAGAGCAGCAGCAGCTTTTATGTACTTTTGTATTTTTGTAATATCAAGTACTTTTTTATTTTACTTTAACCAATTGAAAAGAAACAGAGTGATGTAAAAGGTGTTAAATGCTTAAACATGTTTTTTATTTGTTGTTATTTTATTGATTAGGGCCACAGATTTAATGGAAAGGATGCTATTACTTTCTGTATTAAAGTTTAGCAACATGGTTTTATGGCTGTGAACACATTTACAACCCCCTCGGATATTGTTCCTCAACTGTCATTACAATATGAGACACTGATTCTCACCATGATGATTTCTTGTAATCAGATATTTTGTTCAGCAAAGTAAAACCCCCTCAGCTAAATTGTTTACTGTCAATCTTGATTTTTCATTGATTTATCATTCTTTGATTTTTTTTTTCCACTGTCAATTTCTTCTATAAACATGTTTGGCTCTTAAAGTAACATGGTCAGGTGGTGTAACTGGTTTGTGCCAATTGGTGTAACCAGTATTTTATATGCCTGGCCAAATATTGCAAAAACTAATTAAAATGTACAATTAGAGATAATGAGAATAAAATAAACGTTGGTGTGACATTTTAAAATAAAGTATTTATTTCTGTGAGTACACTTGCATGTCATGTAGGAGGAGTAAAATATTAAATATTTCAAATTGTTTGGCAGTTACACCATTTGACATTTTCAGGTACATTCAGACCTAACATTTGTAAAAAAAATGGTGCAAATGTTATTTTTAATTACATAAAATCAACATGAATACAATCTGTACATTTTAAAATACCTGATGGATGCTTTAAAATCTACTTTTTGCCACACCTAATTTGTCACTGACCCATTTCCCAAATGATGTTTAACAGTGCAAGTAATTTTCCACATTATTTCCTATAATATTTTTTCTTCTGGAGAAAGTCTTGTTTGTTTTATTTCGAGTAGAATAAAAGCAGTTTTTATTTTTTAAAACCATTTAAAGTCAATATTATTAGCCCCCTCAAGCAATATTTTTTTCAATTGTCTACAGAACAAACCATCATTATACAACAATTTGCCTAATTACCCCAACTTGCCTAATTAACCAATTAGCCTAGTTAAGCCTTTAAATTGCACTTTAAGCTGAATACTAGTATCTTGAAAATATCTAGTAAATTATGTACTGTCATCATTCATTCATTCATTCATTTTCTTTTCGGCTTAGTCCCTTTATTAATCTGGGGTCGCCACAGTGGAATGAACCACCACCTTATCCAGCATATGTTTTACACAGCGGATGCCCTTCCAGCTGCAACCCATCACTGGGAAACATCCATACACATTCATTCACACACATACATTACGGTCAATTTAGCTTACCCAATTCACCTGTACCACATGTTTTTGGACTTGTGGGGGAAACCGGAGCACCCGGAGGAAACCCACGCGAACACGGGGAGAACATGCAAACTCCACACAGAAACGCCAACTGAACCAGCCGAGGCTCGAACCAGCGACCTTCTTGCTGTGAGGCGAACGTGCTACCCACTGCGCCACCGTGACGCCCTACTGTCATCATGGCAAAGATAAAATAAATCAGTTATTAAAACTATTATGTTTAGAAATGTGTTTAGAAAAAAAACTTCTTTCTATTAAACAGAAATTGGGGAAAAAATATACAAGGGGGCTAATAATTCAGGAGGGCTAATGATTCCGACTTCAACTGTACATTTAATGACGATTGCGGGAACATATACAAACAATATACACATCTATATATAACGTACATGTAGAGAGGGAAAGAGAAAGAGAGCTAAAGAGACTGTGAAGCATGGCTTTAACATCGGTTTAGACATGACTGAACCAGAGATTGTTACCAGAGATTTGTTTTGTAAACAAAAAAATTGTAAACTAGGCATGTTTAACTATCTACAGTCTGATCTTTTAAAGTTGTCTTATTCATTTTTACTTTTATTAATTGCATTTGTTCGCGTGGGTTTCCTCCGGGTGCTCCGGTTTCCCCCACAAGTCCAAAGACATGCGGTATAGGTGAATTGGGTAAGCTAAAATTGTCCGTAGTGTATGTGTGTGAATGAGTGTGTGTGAATGTTTCCCAGTGATGGGTTGCAGCTGGAAGGGCATCCGCTGCGTAAAACATATGCTGGATAAGTTGGCGGTTCATCCCGCTGTGGCGACCCCAGATTAATAAAGGGACTAAGCCGAAAAGAAAATGAATGAATGAATAATTGCATTTGTATGGTTTTGGATTATGTGTTTTTTCAACTAATTCTTTTAATTCTAAGAGTTATTGTAAGCTGTGAAAATACTAAACTTTGCTCTGGTCGACATAGGATGTGTTCTGCTAACTCTAATAAACTACAAATTACTAAAACTGAAACTAAAACTAAATATAGAAATGTAGAAAACTATACCAAAACTAACATCCAAGTGGATGCTGCACACTGGTGGTGGTGAGGAGAGAGCCCCATCATGATTGTGAAGTGCTTTGGGTGTATGGCCATACACGATAAATGCGCTATATAAATACACACATTAAATTACATAACAAAACTATTAATGAATCAAACTAAACTGAAATTTACAGCAAATTTAAAAATTGTATTAAAAAAAAACCATTTAAAAATGTTAAACTATTATAACCTTGTGGGCGTCACGGTGGCGCAGTGGGTAGCACGTTCGCCTCACAGCAAGAAGGTCGCTGGTTCGAGCCTCGGCTGGGTCAGTTGGCGTTTCTGTGTGGAGTTTGCATGTTCTCCCCGTGTTCGCGTGGGTTTCCTCCGGGTGCTCCGGTTTCCCCCACAAGTCCAAAAACATGTGGTATAGGTAAATTGGGTAGGCTAAATTGTCCGTAGTGTATGTGTGTGAATGAGTGTGTGTGGATGTTTCCCAGTGATGGGTTGCAGCTGGAAGGGCATCCGCTGCGTAAAACATATGCTGGATAAGTTGGCGGTTCATTCCGCTGTGGCGACCCCGGATTAATAAAGGGACTAAGCCGAAAAGAAAATGAATGAATGAATGAATGATTATAACCTTGATACTTAGAAACTATTTGTTAGATGAAACAATTAAATGGGTCTGATCTGCCTCCGTTTGCTACAAAGTCAATGGTTACAGGTTTGTAACTTTCTTCAAAATATCTTTTGTGTTCAACAAGGTTTGAAACAAGTCAAGGGTGAGTAAATGATTACAGAATTTTCAGTTTTGAGTGAACTATCGCTTTAATGATTTGTTCATTTATCGCCTGAATTGTGAGACTTAATGAGCTGTCATAACTTGTTTTGATATTGAACAGGTGTTGTGAACTCAAAGATATTGAAATAGACACTATCTCAGCTTTACAGAGATTGTGGAGCTAGCTTGTGTTATAAACAATGATAATCTGTGTGTGCTTGTCTGTTTGTTTATGTGAATGTGTGTGTTTGTGCTTGCGTTTGTGTGTCTGTGTGTGTGTGTGTTCTTTTTGTTCAAGAGTTAATTCTTTTATATGATTCTGTTGTAAGAGGAACTTTCTCTGTTAGTCTGCTATGTTTATTTCACTATTCTGATCATATGCCTGCAACATCTATGAAGTTGATAAGCATTCGTTGTGTATCGTATGTGTGTGTGTGTTCTTCATCGGAGAAGACTTGAAGACTGGAGCTGAATTTCACCTCTGGTAATCCTGACCACAAAAACAGCCTCCTATTATGTCCCTTGTTTGCTTGTCGCCTAAGTAATCATTGGAGATTTGGTTCTGAATTTACTCGCACATGTATAGTTTCTATGTTTATCTGTGTTTTAATCAAGTGATGTTTTGTTAGAATAATTGCTGTGATTTTGAGACTACGCATTGCAGCCTACGAACTCGGTGCAAGTGTTGAAGCTGGCATCTGCTGATGAAACTGCAAACTATTTTCTTCACTAAAATGTCTTTATTTAATTGTTTCTCTGGCTCTTGGCCTTTGTCCATCTTTCTGGATCCTTGTGTTTAACTGTTAATCACCTAAAAACCCTCATAAGGTAAACATCTTTTCTATATAAACATAAAACCTTTCTAACCTTTTTCCATTTGCCAAAACATTTAATCAAGGTATGCTTATATGATCTTTAATATAAAGCAGTTTGTCTTAATTCTATATAATTGTTACTTTTATTGTCGGTTCAAATAATATTTGTTTTATTACTTAGAGGTTTGCAAACACTAAACTTTGCTTTGGTCTACACTGGATGTGTTTTGTTAACTGTAAAATTTAAAATGACTAAAACTGAAACTAAATATATAAAAACTTAATAGAAATGTGTTCAAAATGTATGCAAAATTATTAATGAAACAAACTAAAACTAAACTAACAGGAACAGCAAATATAAAAATAGTGTCAAAAAATAGAAACGTATTTAAAAATGCAAAACTATAATAACGTGTGTGTGAATGCACACTGTCTGTATGTGCGTGTCTCTGTGCTTGTGCATTTGTGAGTCTGTGTGTGCATGCAGCGTGCACAATTCGTCTTTACTGTAGTAATTATTCATACTTGTACTTTGTGTGTTGTGAATATAATTAAGAATGTTTTTTACTCAAAACTTGTTAAAACTTTTATTTTGTGGAAATGACTATTCGTTATTTTATGGTGTTTTTTGTATGTTATTTTGTTTAAAAGAAAAAACATCTAAACAAAAACTGAATACACTGAATAAATAAAATCCTGCTGCCTAACATTTTTTATTAGAATCAGATTAACCTTATGATTCATTCCAACCTAAATTACATTAAACCGACGTAAACAGCTTGTAATTAACTTACTTTGTCAAATAAAAAAATTGGTCGTGCATGAAAAAAAAGTTCTATATCCTCTACAAAATTAACCATGATTTTACTACAAATATGTAAGTTATTGTAGTTAAACCATGTATTTTAACCATTTATTGGTATAGTAAATTTGTGGTACAAATGGTAACCAATGCACCATCAAACAAACAACAACAACAGGTTACACCTTTACTATAATAAATCAATACACATACATATCAGAACAAGTTAACCCTAACCCTCCCTGCCTTTATCTTGTCCGTGTCTACAGTGGAAAGTGTTCCCGTCTTGTCAAAGTCCGTCTTTCAATCTAATCTACTGTATAGCTAATCTGAAAACATGGCATGACGTAAAGACCTCTTTTGCCAAAAGGTCAGAAATTATAAATAAATGATTACATTTTAAAATAAAATATGTTTTTAATTAACTAGTAAACAACAGTTAAATCAAACAAGCCTTTTAGTGGAAATTCACAATGATAATAATCAATATGATCACTACTCTCATTTTAAGCATAGCCCTATAACTCTGGAGACAATGGCCAATTTACATTGAATTTACATTGTGTTTTTGTCAGTTTTAGTACAACTTTTTCCCAAGTGTCATTGGTTATCCAAACACCATTTTAAATTAGCTTTATTCCATAGTAATTATTTGATTGTGCTTTGAGAATACATTGCTAACCCTAGTAGAATAAAAACAAAACAATTATCTATTGGTGGCATGTTAAAACCAATAAATCATAATTTTCATAATTTCATGTTTTGTAATGTTTTAATGGTATTTGAAGTGGAAACCATTATGATCTTATGTGATTGTTTCTAATTTGTTTCGTTTTGAGCAGGGATAGGCTATCTGTGGTTGCGACAAAGGTATTTTAAAGCGTCAGGGATGTTGTCAAAAAATGCTGTCTATGAAGGCTACTAGCAAGGATTTGAAGCACAGCCTGTGTGTGGCGTTGAGCGCGGGTTCTCGCACACAGGAAGGGGAGAGCTGTTAGCTAGCAGGCAGAGCGCAACTGTAAACAACTCACTTTTATAAACATCACCAATTAAACTTACTTTACGCTGACTTGCTCATCCACTTGCATGGCATTTAAAAGGCTGCTTTAAAAGGCGTTTTTTGCATTAGACCCGTAGACTGTTGAGTTACTACCGCAGGTTTGCGTTATTTACAGAGCAGGATGCAAGCAGCTAGAGAAGCGCGCTCCCGACTGCACAGCTAAAGCTTCTGTCAACACGAACCGCTTTGTTTTCTTCATAAAGACTCTATTTTCTGCCTTAACAAGTAATAAACACGGTAGAAATGTCATGTTGTGTTTTACGAAGTGAAATATTATCAATTTGAGTGGAAGCTATGATTTTAAATGGTTTATTAGCTCATCGAAGGTTTGTTTTCTCAGTTAGCATATAAGCTAAAGCTAGATTTCTGACATCATCGTACAGAAAAGCTTGCAACTGCCGAAATTGTGTTTGTGTATTTAAACGTGACGCTCGAAAAATGTTCTCTGCATGTTTAAGACATAACTGTTATTCTCCGAGAATTCTTATATTAAACTAATGTATGCTAGGCTGACATGCTATGGGACTGTAGCAAGGTAACGTTAGGTTTGACTGGCTTAACAAACAGAGTGTAGCTATGTCAATTACAGTATTACGATGTTAAAATGCTTAGAAAAGGTTTCAAAGAGTGTCTATAAATACGTCTTTGCATCAGTTGGACCGGTGCTATGGAACTTCTACGAAGGATCAGTACAATGCAGATGAAGGTGCAGTGCAACAAATCTGATGGAAACCAACAACAGCTGAGATGAATTAACCAGAAATCAAATGGTGATTACAAAAGAAATAATTAATTGTATATAGCATCACTGTAATAAAAGTTTTTTTTAGATCTTAAATGTGAAATTATCATGTGCCGTGCTATACAATTTTTGATAATAAATATTTTAGTGGAAATGATATATGTACAAATAAGTAGGTTTATTTCTCCCTTTTTAGAAAGCCGTCAGTCATGGGTGATATGAAGACCCCTGATTTTGATGATCTCTTGGCTGCCTTTGACATCCCTGATGCAACCAGTCTGGATGCCAAAGAGGCCATTCATGGAAATCAGGATGAGGGAGAGGGACACCTTAAGCACTCAGAGATGTGTATGGATACTACAGTTTCAATCCCTCATCCAGTGCCAACAGCCGATGCCCCTGCTGTCAGTGTTATAGTAAAGAACACCAGCCGCCAGAATTCTTATGAAAACCTTGTGGAGAAGGAGAGCACTCATTTGGGGCACCTTTTACAAAATGGCTTCAAAAGTTCTGTGGGTTCACTGGAGACACATCCCTCCAGCTATCCAAGGTTGGATAGCTCTTCTGTCAATGGAGAATGCTTAAATCATTCCTTGGAAAAGATTCCTGTCCTTGACAAGCCTGAAAAAGGTCCCACTTTGTCAGCATCTGTGCCTCAGTTTAGTCCTATTTCTAGCCCAGAATCTGAAGATATTCAGAGCAATGGAATCGATGACTGTCCAAAATCTACCGAGACCTCATACTTTCCATCTGATTCACTTTTTACATCACCGACAGTTTCTGTTTTAGACTATCTTGAAAAAGCAGATGTGCCCAGCTCCATATGCAATGAAAGTCACTGCGGTCCAAAAGGTGTGGATGATCTTGAGTCTGATGGTTCATCTTTCAAAGATGACCCGGTTGGCAAAAATGATGATTCTGCAACTAAGAGTGACTGCAACCAAGACTGTGGAACAAATACATATCCAACCCTAGAGACAAATTCTCCTTCTCGTCCATGCGTCAAAGCTCATACATCCAGATTTTCCTCTTGTATTGATGCTTTGGCAGCTCTAAATGCTAAAAAAGATTCAGGTGGGCATATTAATTCAAAGGACATTCCAGTTACGTCTAAAGAGACAGTGAAAATTAGTCCAAAAATACCCATATCCCCAAGAAGTCCAAAAAGTCCTCTGGAGGTGGTGAAACGCTTCACGAAGCAGCCTGACAGCCCAATGAGTATTTGCAGTGACAGCAGTGGTAAAGCATCTCCAGCTGTCGCTACTGGCTCGCCTCCAGCCATCCCACGAGTCAGAATAAAGACAATCAAAACCTCATCTGGAGAAATCAAACGCACCGTCACAAGCATATTGCCAGACTCTGAAACCGAAGATCTGACGTCACCCTTTGGGTCATCACCATCTCAGTCCTCAGTTGAAGAGGCCTTCTCGAAAACATTGCCCCCGAATCGTTCAAATGATATTATTTCAGAGGTTATTTTTGAAGATGGAAGTCAGGAGGCTTCAAAGATGGCTTTATCAGGGAGCACAAAATCAGTGAGGAGCTCAAAGACACCTCAAATCCAAAATAATGGTCATGATTTGAAGACAACAGAAGGTGGGATCCAGCAAAGGAAGGCCTCTTCTGCTCAGATTGGTTCTTCTGCTAACACAAACTACCTTCCGAAGGCATTACACTTAGCAAACCTAAATCTAGTCCCACATAGCGTGGCTGCTTCGGTTACAGCAAGATCGTCCACAAACAGACAGGAGCCCTCTCAGTTATCATCGTCAATGGTGTGTAGTTCTGTACCATTAGTGCATCAAGTTAAAAAAGTCTCCCCAAACACACGAGCAGTTGTCCCAAATACTGCAGCCGGAACCTTAAATAGACTGTTGAATTATTCAAACCCAGTGCCAACGTATGTTCCAAACCTTAGTCCACCACCAGGCACCAACATCAAGCTCCCAACACAAGGTTATTGCTGCCTAGAGTGCGGAGACTCATTTGGGCTGGAAAAGAGTCTTGCTTACCATTACAGTCGCAGGAGTGTGCATATTGAAGTTGCATGCACCCACTGCTCCAAAACATTGGTGTTTTTTAACAGATGTGCCCTCCTGGCACATGCTCGAGATCACAAGAACAAAGGCATGGTGATGCAGTGCACTCAGTTGTTTATGAAGCCCATCGCTGTTGACCAGATGTTGGTGCCCACCAAACAGTCTGTAAATCAGATACCTTGTGGGAACACCACCACAGAGCCGTCCAAAGGCCAAGTGGTCTTGCCACTTTATCCTGACAATGTTATTAGAAATGGATCCAAATGTCTGGACTGTAATAAACAAATGTCAGACTATACAGCACTTGCAGGACACTATCAAAAATCGTCAGAAGCTGAAGGACTGGTGAGTGAAATTATTATACTGGAATCAAAAAATAGTTACATTACCATTACCAACATACAAAAAATGGATTGTATGCATTTTTGAAAAGATGGTGTTTCTAAAATGATCTTCGTTCACATGGATTTGAGAAGACATACATGAGAGCATACTTTACTATGCATTATGCTAGGCTAATATTCTGTGATTTCTCTTGATTTCTTGAGCAGTAAAAATACAGTCCTTTAGTTCGTCATTGTTGTTTTGGTTGTCAAGTGCTTGCACATGATAGCACATGAGGGTAATCATCGTTTTTAACAAAATTCTTGTTCTTTATTTTCACAAATAAATAAAAGACTTAAGATTTAATGTATAAATGTCATAGGCCTAAAAATAATTTAAATTTATTGTCATTTTAAACTTTTATACTTTGCCACTAAGCTGTTAATAGCTGGGTTTTAACCCTCAGAAAATGTTCAAATATTTAAAATAAAATACAATTTATTGTGATCACTTGTTCTTTTATATAATTTAATACAGGTCATAATATATATATATATATATATATATATAT
>CAIGQV010018227.1:21680701-21699237 GCA_903798115.1 Danio jaintianensis | reverse complement strand
ATATATTGGAAAAAATATAATAGGAAACACTGTGTAAATTTCCTTGCTCTGTTAAACATTGCTTGGGAAACACACACACACAAACCACCAAAACTAGGAAGTCTCTTCTTTAACTCTATTACCTTTACCTGATGGTCATTTTTGAATGTTTTTTCAAAATACGTACATCTCTAAGAGCTTGCCACGGTGTTTTAAACTACAATAAGTGGTTTGTTGTGGACAATTGCATTTTATTGATCTTTATATATTTCTCCCTTTAAATGCAGATCTGCAAGGTTTGCTCAATGCTGCTACCCAACAAGTGCAGCTACAGGGCCCATCAGCGCATTCATACACACAAATCCCCTTATTGCTGTCCTGAATGTGGCGCACTCAGTCGCTCAGTGGACATCCAGAAGCATGTGAAGGAGAATTGTCTTCACTATACCCGTAAAATTGGGTACTCGTAAGTACTTTGAACTGTGACCTGTAGACCAATGGACTTCCGCTTTGAGACTATGAAGGTCTTTTGTGTCGTCTCTCGCTCTTTCTGCTTCACTCAAATGCAATTTCTTTCAGGTGTCTGCATTGTGAAATGCTTTTCATGTCACTGTCCCACTTGAAGAGTCACATTGAGGAGAAGCATTGTGAGGTCTTTTATAAGTGCACAACCTGCCCTGTAGCCTTCAAATCTTATGATGGCTGTCTGATGCATGTGAAAAACAAGCATGGTGGCAGCGAACCCAACCATCAGTAAGTGCATCTATTGATCTGTTATATTGTAAATTTCATTGTGTTCCTAGAGCTGTTGAGTAGTTACTTGCTGTTCATTCTGTGCAGGGTGATCTACAAGTGCTCTTGTGAAACGGTCTTTAAACGGAAGCAGTTATTGTATCAACATTTTCATCATCGCATTTGTGTCTTCAAGTGTCCCGAGTGCACTTCATTCTTCCCAGAGAAACTGCCTTTGGTGCAACATTTCAAGGTGCGTTGATACTTTTAATGTGTTTGGTCATTGCAGTGCCTAACTGTGTAAATGGGAATATTTCTGCGCACATATTGTCTGGCACTATAGAGACATTAGCATTTTGGACATTTAGCAGATGTTCATAAGCAATGCAACTTTAAAGACCAGATCACCAGATGGCAAGCGTACAATTTAGAGCTCTATGCTAGGAATTGCATACTTCCTGTATGCTCGCAAATAAGTGATATGCAAATAATTCTTATAAACTTACCATATTTTGAATTGTTACTTTTTCATCAGCTGACATGTGACTTTTAATCCTTCTGTGTACTTTGAATTCTATTTTTTTTTTAGGTATTTCCCAAGTGCTGTTTAACGGAGAGAAGGGTTTGTTTAACACATTTTTTAAACATAGTAATTTTGATGATAAATTTCTAGTATCTCATTTAATTTGTCCAGTATGACAGTATGTAATATTTTACTAGTTATTTTGCAAGTTACAAGTGTTCAGCTTAAAGTGCAGTTTAATGGCTTAAAGAGGTGAGTTAGGTTAATTAGGCAAGCCAGTGGACAAAAGTGGTTGGTTCTGTAGCCAAACCACCATTTCTTAAGGTGGGTAAAATACATTGACATTAGACAATGTTTTTGATGTTTTAATGTTTTTATTCCAGCAACAACAACAAAAATACATTCTCTGGCAGAAAAATATAATAAATAAAATTCCTTGCTCTGTTAAATATCACTTGTGAAAATTTTGGAAAGAAATTGTTGTGCTTGTAAAAGTTTTATTTACCTACATTCTGAAGATCACTTATACAACACTAAGCCACATGGGTCAAATGTTTGCATAGCATTCTGGATGTGATGTACAGTCGCACACAGAATCTGCCCCCCAAGAAATCCACAGATTTTTGAGCCTATTATTTCATCTATTTATTTACTTGTTTATATTCACTTCTTATATTCATTTCAAGTCAATGTTTACCAAAGTGCTGTAGAAGCATGCAGCATTTAAGACAAAGGACAAAAAACAGACATAAGACTCATAAGAATATGGTGTTAAAAGCCAAAGGGTAGAAATTAGTTTTAAAACTAGATTTAAAAACAGAAAGGGTTTTGGCCTGCCTAACATGGAGAAGCAAATTATTCCAAAGTAAAAAGCATGGTCCACCTTGGTTTTTAACCTTGTGCTTGGAACAGCAAGTAACTGATTAGCACATCTAAGTGCCCTGCATGGAGGAGTGTGCAATTGAATTAACGCAGAAATGTATCTTGGTGGTCCATTTAGTTTTTTTTTTAAATGTACTCTAAAATGAACAGGAAGCCAGTATGGGTGTAATGTGTTCTCGTTTGCATGTTTCTGTCAACAAGCGAGCAGCAGCATTCTGCACCATCTGCAGACGAGTAAGGGAGGCGTGGCTAATACCCACATAAAGGACATTTAATTTCAGTAATATTATTAAATAATATATTTGAATGTTTTGATTTGTGTACAATACAATTAGTAAAGTAATACTTTGTTTTTAATGGATGTGTTATAAGAGCTACTGTAGCTTTCTAACAAGTGGTTCTAATCGGATTCGTATTGTAAACTTTAAATAAAAGTTAAGGAGTTATTTTTTTCTTTTTTTGCTCAAATTTTCTCAAATTCCACATACACTTCCAGTTTTTTAAAAACAAATTCTGCACAGAAATAGCAAAAAAAAAAAAAAAAAAAGTGTCTGCATATTCTGTCTGGCCCTGCTGATGCATGACTTTGATTGCTTGTTTTGCATGGCATGTTTTCAAGATAAAAGACTTAGATGAAATGGGGGTGTGTGCAAATGACAGGTGGTCATTCAGAGTGACCCCAAGGTTCTTTGATTCTTCTTTTTTGTGAAAAAGAGAGATGGTTGACTCGCCAGGCCATTACAATCACTTTTTAACAACAGATAAAATCTGTAAATCCTGCAATTTTAATTTGAGGTGCATACATTTTAACAAAAGGTACTGCTTCTACAAAACTGTCTCGCCATTTGATGCAGTCTGTTTAGATAGCAGAAAATAATAATAAATAGAAATGGGATTTTGTAGTAAAATACTGTGACAGAATGAAAGTTACAAGAGAGTTTTTTTTTTGCATTATGGAAACAAAGAGCAGGCCATTTATTTTTGACTTTAATCTGGGACCACAATTTCAAATGCCATTGTACTTTCACAACACAAAAGATGTCTCATCTCATCTCATCACTGATCTAAAGTCCTGCATTCCTATTATTCAGATATTGAAATGATCTTTTTTTTAATCTCCAGACTATTCATGGTGGCGTTTTCAGAGGTGAAGCAGAAAAAAGCTCAAAAAAGACAGAGACGTTCTCACCAGAAAACCTCCAACCAAGTTTAACTAAAGCCGTTAATGAGGCCTGCATGAAGGAAATGGAGAACTCTGCTGCACGAAAGTCCACTGCTGAAGCTGGCATGAAGAATACCGGTTGGACCTGTGGAGTTTGTCTTCTCTGGGTCCCTGACAGAGAGACTTATGTCAGTCACATGAAGACCAGCCATGGCAGGGTGAGACCCTTTCATTTAGTCATAAAGCAAATGGTTAAACATGGATTTTATTTGGGATTTGATTGATTTAGTTTGTGATCTAAGATTTTTATATTTGAATGTTCCTGTTTATTTGCAGTCTTTAAAGAGGCAACCATGTCGATTATGTGAAAGGTCTTTCAATTCATCTATGAGTCTTAAACGACACATTCGTAATGACCACGATGGGAAAAAGAAAGTTTATACATGCTGGTAAAACCCCTATATTATTATTATTAATTAATTATTTATTAATTAATTATTATTTATTTATTTAATTTTTGGGGGAACTATATTAATAGTACACTCTTATATCTGTCTTTATAAATCATGAAGGTACTGCACAAATGAGAGGATATCCTTCACTGAACACTCTTTGCTAAAGAACCACATCAGTTTGATGCATGGAATCAAGAACCCAGATTTCAGCCAGATGGCAAAGCTAGAATCTCAGGAAGTGGGCAAAATCAGAAGCGAGGTAATAACAAATACGATAAGTATTTGATTTAGAAACTTTTCTTCAGGTGCAGCATTTGTTGTCACAGTACCCATTTTTCAGTTAAATATTTGGAACTAATAACTGTTCAATTTCACAGTTAATAATACAAAAATAGAATGTGTTCATTATTAATGTTATTTATAAGTATATAGTACATAACACATTAGCAGATAAATTTGCATTAAAAAGATCAAGTGAAAAGTTTAAAAAACAAAGAAAGCACATTACAGATAAGTAGTGGCAGGTCCAGTATACTTACACTGCATGACCTAATGAGCGGATGTATTTGGGCAAATCAGATTTTATCCCATCTGTTGCATTGTGATGTCAAACATATAGCCCAGGAAATATGGGTCCTACATAGTACAATTTTTTTATTTATTTTTTTACTTAAAATACATTGCTCTCAGTACATTTTGTTAGATGACAAATCTACTAGAGGACACTGGCTACATTTTGATGGATCTTAAATATGTTACTTAAGGTACTTTTTGTTGTACGTTTCAGATACAAGTTCACTAGAAGGTGGGGCTTGACAACTAAAAATGTACCCATTTCAGTAAAGTACAATTCCAGAGGAAAAAACTACTCAGTTATAGTAATGTCAGTATTTGTAATTCTATACTTTACATCACCTAGTGTCCGTGCATCTGTATTCGCACCTGGTGAACAGCAGTGAATTGATTCAGAGCCAATCACAGTCATATCTGTTGAGCAAAGGAACAAAGGAAGTGTTTGAGAATGTGCTCAACAGCGCTCAAATGTTATTGTAGTGGATACTTTTGACAACCCTAATTGGAAATGTGATGTTTTAAAAATTGTAGTACCGCATATATTTTTTAATAAATGCTTTTACACTGTGTGCAACTACATTTTCCATTTTTAGAGGCCAAGAAAGAGAAGAGCAGAACACCCCGATGGAGTAAAAGGAAATGGGGGAACATCACACAACGCCCCATCTAAGCGACCCAAGCCACTTTATCGATGCGCCAAATGTGGCTTTACCTCTGAAGCGCAGGCCCAGTTTCAGGAGCACATACCTCAACACAAGAGTGACAGCAACACACCCCAGTGCCAGCACTGCGGCCTTTGTTTCACATCTCAGCTAGCACTCAGCAGACACCTCTTCATTGTACATAAGGTCAAAGAACCAGAAGAGCATGAAGACTTCAAAGATGGGAAAGAACGAGGGAACTCAACAGACTTGAGCAATGAAACTGTACCTCTTTTGCTGCCTAAAACTGGCCTGTCCACAGCAGAGGAGCAATTAGGACCCCACAGTGAGTCCACAGACACTGATTACATCACACAGGCATCAGAAACCAGTGGATTAGAAGACGAAAAGGCCTGAAAAGAAGAAGCGACTCTTACGGAAAGCTGCTAATCAACTTAATTGCAAGCAAATGATTACTGATTATGCAGCTGATAAATGTGGTACTGCAAACATGTTGCCTTACAGTGAAATTCTATATTATCTCATGTCATATATCGCATATAGGAAATAATGTTTAAAACGTTGCATTATTTGGATTAACTTATCTGTTCATGCAATCATTTTTTTACTGCTTATACCTGTACATCCTATATATGTGGATAATCATAATTTATTATTGTGTAATGCAAACGCATCATGTCAGTGTGTTATAATGTTTCTGTTCACGTACCATGTCAAATCTGTCTTGGGTCCATTACCATGCAGGAAATGTTATGTATGTTACATATTGTAGCCATAAGCGAGGCAGTCGTAATATTTTGGCTGTTTTCAGGGTCACCAAAAAATGCTGAAGAATCGAGAATCGCTGATGGTAATTTTTTGGTGGCGTTTATGCTGGTCTAGAAGGAGAAAGGCATGTCTGATGATGTTTATTTTATATTTATTAGGTAGCGTGCTTGTATCACAAAGCTAAACATCAGTAACAGTATTGCTACTTTGGAGATTACATTATTCTGAAAGGTATTCACTTAAACCCAGGTATCTGCACTCAGAGAAAGTATATTTTCATATTCATTCCATGTAGAATTACTAGTTTCAATTACGTTTATATTCAATGAGCCATTCTTACAATCAATTTAGCACTTTTGTAAATGCTTGAATGGAAAAAAAATGCATATTAAAGACATCAGAGACTCAACTCTACAGTTGACTTTACTCGATTTTGGGGGGCCTTTAAAATGTTAAATACCACATTACTACAGTTATGTCATTTCTTTGTTGTATCGCTAAAAATGTCACTAAAGAAAAATCCGTACTAGTATTTTATCATTAGTACTATATAACAATATGTACTACAATATGTAGTATTGTAATATCAAATAATTAGTAGTAGCATGAAAATAAATAGAATTATGTTTTATAGATTACATGTTAAGACGAATAAAAATGTCTGATATAAAGGTTTAAACTGAAATTAAATGTTTATGCCTGAGACATTTCAATTCTGACTTGCCTGAGATGCATTTTTTAGTTTGATGACATTTTTAGGGGAAATGGGATACAGAACATACCTGAAAGCCTGTACGAGAAAAGCCAGGGTACATTTGCACTGTTAAGTTTGTTTAATGCATGCTCATCTTTTTTTATGACAAGCTTGTTTAAACGTAATCTATAAACCGTACTGTTTTCTTTCATGCTACTAGTTTATTGGTTATAAGATACGGGTACCTATAAAATGGGACTAGTACTTATTCATGAGATACTGGAACTTATAGTAGTACAAATTAAATAGATACTAGTATGTACAATATTTCAATGTTCATTTCTATAAATCATTTACATTTTTGCCTAAATATCCTGTGTGACCTTATTCTACATCTCTAATACCGAAACTACCTTAATAACTATTAATACGCAGCAAATTAGTAGGCAAAGTTCATGGTTTATTAGTACTGTGAACAGTAGGCTTCCTTAAAACAAACTGTGACCTAGATCTGTCATTGAGATATCAACTACTAAATTTTGACTTGTTCAAAATTTCAATTATTATAGTGTTAGACAGTTGTAAATATTAAATGAATAATAGTACTTGTTGAGATATTTGTACTTATTGAAGTAATTATTAATAATAATATTGACTGATTATTAGCTAATATGTGTATTTGAATACTGGCCATTTGACTCAAAGCATAAGATTTTGTAGCTAGTAAGATACAGTTGTGACTAGTAAGATAAGTATTGTACTAGTAATAATAAAACGTACTTGTCAGGGACCGTCACTCCAATACTAATGTACTAGACGTAGACAATACTATTGTCTAAATAGTACCTATTAAAAAATCTATTTATAGGCACAGGTATTTAATAAATAAGAACTAATACCTAATGAATAAATACTAGTATGCAATAAATATCTATTTACCATGTAAAAGTATCAAATTAAGAACTGATAGTATCTAACTAAAACAAAAAGTATGGTATACCTAATGAATAACTAATATAAACAAATACTGGAATGCATAGTCGAGCTGAATAGTTCATATCTTAATGACATCTTTATATATATATATGCTGATAACAGTTTATCTAAAGTACTGTAGAAGTAACTGTTTGAAAAAGAAATGATAACCCATCACCTGCTTTTCACTGGTGCCCCCCCCCCAACACCCCTCCTTTCTCTTACCGGAAGTAACGCAACCAGAAGAGTCGTCGCGTATCCGCTAACTACAGCAGTAGCGGCAAAACGTTTTCAACAAAATCTAAATTTTGCAATTATTTTGATTGACTTTTACCAGACATATTTAATCTGCAGACGACATGTTATCGTTTGACTTCCTCGACGATGTGAGGCGAATGAATAAGCGTCAGGTATGTGTTTATTTAGCCGGTTAGCTCGGCGCTTCCTCCACACTGCTCTCCTCTTTACTACACGTCAGCCTTGAATGACAGCGGCTTTAACGTTTCACACATATATATATTCTCCATTAATGCTCTTTATTTTGAGTTGTACTTATACAATATAGTTTGGGTGACTTGATATATAATGCTGTTTTGTGCAGGTTGAGAATAATTTAAACGGAAGTGGCTTTTTTTTATAACAGCTGCCATTCTGTTGTTCCCTGCTTACTGTTATGTTACGTACAGTAGTTTCACTTTAAGCCACTGCAAAACTAGAGATCTGAAAATCTGAAATCTATATCAATCAGAATCTTTACAAACAAAAACATAATCTGATAACAAGGGATGTGAAAATGATACCTGGAGACAGAAAAGGCTATCTGAGAATCATGCCTTGTGTCTTTCAGCTTTACTATCAGGTGCTGAATTTTGGGATGATTGTATCTTCAGCCTTGATGATCTGGAAAGGCTTGATGGTTGTAACTGGAAGTGAGAGTCCGATTGTTGTTGTTCTCAGGTAATGTAATCTTGCTCTTATGTTTTACATGATCCATTGTTGTACTGGGTTGTAATTTTATGTACATTTAAAGCTCATTTTTAATCAAGAATCTAAAAGCAAAGTTTCATTCTGGGTTAATTGCTAAAATAAACTAGGAAAGATCTAGAAATGGTTTTGGGAACATTGATTATGTTGGCAGTTTCTTTATCCATGTGTTATGGCTTGCTGCACTGCAAGAACAGATCTGCAGAAAAGTTACTGCTTTAGCTAAAATATTTGATCCGTTAAGTTTACAGGTTTTTTAACTGTAAAGTGCAACCCAGTTCAAATTTGAGTGAAAGATTTGTTGGGGAACATGTGTTTAAAGTATTAACACAATTCATCACACTGTTTTTACACATTGTGAATAACTTTTCAATATGCTGATTTTGTTCAACCTGAGTGTTTAAAATTCAAAATCAGTTTAAGAATCAAAGATGAGACATTCACTTTTGGTATTAAATGACATATTTAATATTTAGGCTCTTCTCTAAATCATGGTGCAAATGTATGATAACAATTTTATTTCTTAAGATATAGATATTATATATATATATATATGCTTGACTTAAGGCAGTTTTTAAATGAACTGATGTGTTTCAAAATCAAATAATTATGTCTACTGGTGTAAAATAAATATAATTGTTAATATGATTATTTCTGTAGTGGAAGCATGGAGCCTGCGTTTCACAGAGGAGACCTCCTCTTTCTCACAAATCGTGTGGAAGATCCAATAAGAGTTGGAGAGATTGTTGTATTCAGGATTGAGGGAAGAGAAATTCCCATTGTACACAGAGTCCTAAAAATTCATGAAAAGTAAGTATGCTTGCAAGATCACTAACAATGCAAATCATTCCAGAACGAAATAGATTTTTACTAGAAATTATCTTGGAGGAAGTTATGATACTTTTTCTAATAGTTTTGTAAAAGTATTGTTAAAAAATCGTAATATTATAACTTAATACATTTTTTTTGATATTGATAAATAATAATTTGTTTTTGTGCTAATACCTTGGTTTAGGCCTGTCATGGAAAAATATGACAATAACACTGTAACTAGGTGGTGTCAAGTTTCTCTTATTTAGTGATTCATATATTTTTACATTTAACTGATTCTTTAACAGCTAATTCATTTAGAAACAAAACAAGTGAATGTGTTTGTTAATGGATTGTTGAATCGTTGGTTCATTCAAATTACTTAAATTGTAAATTAATTTAGGAGCAAAACTATAGACCATTTCAATGAGGTGATGTTACTGGCCCATGAACATTTCCTGCCTGTTGTCAAACTATTTCATAACTATAACAAGTGGCGATTCCATCATAACTTACCGTTAAATCAGCTATCATAACATTATTTATCAATATGTGGACGTTTTGTGATTCTCGGAAGCTATGGAAATTAAAAATGTGAAACAGGAAATACGTTAGAACCATTGTTATTGTTTACGTCCCTCAAAATGGTCTATACAGAGTTGCTCTGACACACACAAATGTTTTGCTCCTGTTTGGTTTAGAACTTTTTTCATTGGCAAAAGCGGGAGAAGAGAAACAGACAATATTGTGTCTGAAACGTAACTCACTCAATACTAACATTGTTCAGCCGTTGTATAAAATCAATATTGCACTCGCACCATTTTTCATCAAAGCAGCTCTATGGCTTGTGTTGTATTACTTAAATAAATCTTAGAAATATTAAAAACAAAAACCCATATAGAGATATTATTTGCCTTCATGAATTGAATCAGGGTCATTTTAACTGCATTCATTTCCAATAGACTTTATTACAAAGTGAATGCTTTTGTTTTTGTTTGTTCTTTGAGTGACACTCCATTAGAGGGATGCAGAAAACGAAATTTGACATTTTTGGACCTAAAATGGGGGTCTGTGAAGAACTTGTCCAAGATTGGTGTTTATATGGGACAAAACAGCACAGTATCTTTGAGCTCAAAGGGGTAGTTCACTTCATCCTGTAGTCATTTACTAAACTTTTACTTGTTTCAAACCTGTTTTGTTTCTTCTGTTGAACACAAAAGCTGTAAACTGGTAACCATTGAGTTCCATAGTATTTGTTTTTCCTACTATGGATGTAAACGGATAATTAAATAAAGGTTTGGAACCACCTGAGGGTGAATAAACAGTGAATAAATTCATTGTTTGGGCGAACTATCCCTTTAAAACTAATCTCACCCACACTCAAAAAATTACTATTGCTACATGTTCAAACTGCTTATTTAATATTAGTAGAATCAACACAAACACGTTTTTTTGGGGACAACTTAATTGTTTTATGTTCAATCCACTTAAATTTGTTAAGTTAACTTAATCTACTTGTTTTGGGCCAACATGAAAGAATTGTGTGTAACCCAGCATTTTTTACAGTGCACATTACTTGAAATCTTTTCCACAGATGTCGAGGTGATTTTTCCTGCATGTAAAATAATGAAGATTATTATGATTTTATTTTCATTTGCTTTTAATCTTTCAAATTGATTCAAGTAAACAGTATTGTCATTCTGGCCAAGTGTAACCTGTGCAGATTCAGAGCACATACTAATGGGTCAATATAAATATTTACAGCGAAATGCGTACAGAATCTGTGCATTTCTGGCTTACTTTTAAAGGGTTAGTTCACCCAAAAGTGAACATTCTCCTTTTAATTGCTAACCATCATGTTGTTCCAATCCTAAGACCTTTGTTTATCTTCAGAACACAAATTAAGATGTTTTAGATGAAATCCGAGGGCTCTCTCATCCTCCTTAGTCCAAAAAAGCAACCAAAAACATTGTCAAAACATTCACTTCACTTGTCACTTCAATAGTTCAACTGTAATTTTATGAAGCTCCAAGAACACTTTTGTGTGCCATGAAAACTGAAAAAACAACTTTGTTTGCCAATGTCTTTCATATCAAACCAGAATTTACTGTGCATTTACTACAGATAAAAGACGTTAAGATGTTTTGCGCTGCTGACTCTAAAGGCAAAACACTGTACTGCCCATAGTAAATGCACACACTGACCTGAGGTGATAGAGAAGATATAGGCACACAAAGTCATTTTTCAAAAGAAATTTGGCACACCAAGTGCCACTGAAGTTGCAAGGAATGTTTTAACAGTGTTTTTTGTACTTTGAAAATCTTGGGGCTATTGGAGTCTATGGAGAATGAGAGAGCTTCCGGATTTCATTTAAAATATTTTATTTTGTGTTTCTGAAGATGATTGGAACGACATGTGACTGAGTAATTAATGACATCATTTTTGGGTGATCTAACCCTTTAACAGAACCGTTTCTAAGCAACAAATAATGGTTCTCTGGTTTGTTTGCTTTGAAAGTAACTAAAAACAATGTAAAAACAATGACGTAACAACAAAACTGCACATCTGCCAATTTTTTAACAGGGGGTGGGAGACTCACATCTGTCACCCTTTTTCACCCCTAATGAGTGTGCATTCCTGTCTTAATTAAAGTTGTATGTTGTATAGTTCCAAATCATCATCATTGTGTGTAATTTGGTTGGTTGTCATGCTTTGTTCCTTCCAGTAACATTCATTCATATTAATTTCAGAGAAAATGGTGATATAAAGTTCTTGACGAAAGGTGACAATAATTCTGTGGATGACAGAGGCCTTTATAAGCAAGGACAGCACTGGCTGGAGAAGAAGGATGTGGTGGGCAGAGCAAGAGGGTAAGTTCAAAACCCAATTTGCTGTAGTTTTTTATTTTTCAGATGTTTAGGTGCGTCCCAAATTGCATACTTATGCGATATTCTACGCCATTTTGTAGTATAAATAGTAGAAGTGGTGCATTCACTGAAATATATATATATATATATATATATATTACAGTATAAATATATTCTTATATTTTGAAAAGAATAAGTGCACTTTAAATACACGTATGATGCACTTATTTAACATCACTCAACGGACGCAGCTTTGCTCACATAGCAGAAGGGTTGGAGCTATCGGCACTGACGTTGGATTACTTTATTTATTTTGGATTGTGAAAGCAAAATTCTCCTACGTAAGTGATTATGCCACCTTCTGATAGTGAATGTGGTTATACTCATTGTAGGTACTATGTGGTAGTTTGGTCATTTATTTCACTAATTTTGCAACTGTCAAACGTCATCTGGGAAACGGTTTGAATTTCCAGTTAGTAAAAAAACAGAAAGTGTTCCAATTGGGATGACACTAAATTCATGAAATTCGTGTGTAAATGCATAAGTGCATAGTTTATAGTGTACCATTTGGGATGCAGTGTTTGGCTTTTTTTCTTTGTTTGTTTGTTTGTTTGTTGTTGTTGTTCATTCCATGTCATGTATTTCTGATCACTCTTCTTCTGACAGGTTTGTGCCGTACATCGGAATTGTCACAATTTTGATGAATGACTACCCCAAATTTAAGGTAATCCTTGAAATATTTAATTAAGAATGTTCTGCTTTGCAGTTGGTCTAACACTTGTTTTTTGTTCATTTCGACAGTATGCAGTACTCTGTTTGCTGGGGCTGTTTGTTTTGGTACACAGAGAATGAGGAATGTCAAGAGAAACGCGGTCAGGGAACACACATCCCTTTTGTGACATGTTTTTATGCTGTTTATTTTTGTGAAAGTCCTGCACTTGCTCTTAGAGATAAAGGTCAAGTTATCATTTTCTCTGTTCAGTGACCATGCAAACACAAGAAGTACTGGATGAATTTGTATTTGTTCCTTTTTTTCCATGTCATACCAAATTCTGATTTTCTGATTTTGATTTGACTTTACAGCTGTATGTGCGCTGTACATCCGGATCTGTCTAACTCTTTCTTAAAGGCAAAAAATTTTGTAATGAATAAAAATGTTCAGCCAATTTTGAAAGTGTGTTTGTTTGTTTCTTTCTTTTAAAGTCATTTTTATCATTATTTATGTATTATGTTAGAAGTCACAGCCATATAGATCACAGCCATATCTTTTAAACAACAGCCAGATAATAAATATACAATTAAAAAAAAAAAAAAAATCATATGTCTCCTGTGGGTGGCACGATGGCTCAGTGGTTAGCACTGTTGCCTCAAAGCAAGAAGGTCGCTGGTTCGAGTCCTGGCTGGACCAGTTGGCATTTCTGTATGAAGTTTGCTTGTTCTCCCTGTGTTTGTGTGGGTTTCCTCCGGGTGCTCCAGTTTCCCCCAGAATCCAAAGACATGCGATATAGGTGAATTGAATAAGCTAAATTGGCCGTAGTGTATGAGTGTGTATGGGTGTTTGCCAGTAATGGGTTGCGGCTGGAAGGGTATCCGCTGCCTAAAACATATGCCGGAATAGTTGGTTGTTCATTCTGCTGTGGCGACCCCTGAAATAGAGACTAAGCCAAAGGAAAATTAATGAATATTTTTCCTGTAACTATGCACCTTACAATATTTTACTCCAAAATCTTATGCTAGTACTGAAAAATGTAGTATGGACCTTTACAATTTTCACTCAGAAAAGGCTATATTTTCATAAAGAGAGTAAGGAGCACATTGAATTAAATTACATTTTTAAATAGAAAAACAGAATGTTATATTCTTGAAAAAAAAAGTCCTTTTGAAAATCATTTTACTATGTTCAGATTAATATCTGTTAATTCAGCTAGGTATTTATTGTTCACAAAAACTAAATCGTTAAATTCATCAATGTTAATATTTTACAATATGGTTTCTTTAGTTATTGTTATTTGCCGAATTTACAAAAAAGTAACAGCATTTAATAATCTGATAATTAATACAACTCTTCATCGTTCATGTTAGCCCAGGTCCAATATCTAATATTAATAGACACAAGCTTTGGATTTACTAATATACTAGTAAATGTTGACATTACCAAGATTAAATTCTACTTCATCCAAACCTGTTTTTGAAAACAAAAGATTAGATTTTTAAAAATGTTGAAAAATGGTAGCCATTGACTTACATAATATTTTTCACGCCATATGAATGGCTATTGGTTACCATCATTCTTCAAAATATCCCTTGTGTGTGTGTGTGTGTGTGTGTGTGTGTGTGTGTGTGTGTGTGTGTGTGTGTGTGTGTGTGTGTGTGTGTGTTTAACAGAACAAAATAATCCCATAAAGGTTTGAAGGTTTCTAATTTTATCTTCTAAACCTTTATGAGTTTCTTTCTTCTTTTGAGGACAATGAAGATATTTTAAAGATAGGTAGGCTACCTGTAACCAATGACTTCCATAGTGGAAAAAACCCCCCAAATTCTTTTAAAGTAAATTGTTAGGCCTACAGGTTTTTGGCTTTCTTAAAAATATCTTCTTTAACTCAGACAAGTGGAACAAGTAAAGGGTGAGTAAATGACGACAGAATGTTCAGTTTTGGGTGAACTAACTAATGTAGTCAACTAAATGGAAGTTTACTGTAAAAGCTTATTAATGACTCGTGTAGTAGTTCCGCAGAACCATACTATGTTTATCTACATACTCGCACATGTGACTATTGAAATGTAAGATTGAATTCGACGCCTCAAAACGTTTTTCCATTCTATTAATCCTATTAAACTGCATGCGCGCACAGCCACCGCACGTCACAAAGCGTTTCCCATCCTCATCCAAACAGACCAAACACTCGCTGTCGTTCTGTGCATTCAGTGACTAAAACTGTGACCTCAGAGCCCGCTGGCATCACACCCCACCGAGGGGGTATAAAAACAGCATGCAGGAGAACCAGTTCAATCTGACCGGAGGAATCCGCCGAGAGTTACCTGAGAAGATGGCTAATGATGGACATTGCAAATATACACTTTTATTCGCGCTCATTATGCTTTTCAACGTTTCACTGAGCACTTCAGTCAGTCTCGATTTAACGGAGCTGCGAAATAAAGTTTCAAAAATAAAAGTGCATCCACGTGGAAATCTTTGGGCGACAGGTATGTTGTTGTTTCATTGTGTATTCTTATATTGTCACAATAAAATTAAACCTATTACTAAAATGACTGAATTCTTCTGTTCAGGTCATTTTATGGGCAAGAAGAGCATTTCAAACAGCCAGCTCCAGGATTTTCCGTTCCCCGTAAAGCCTGATAGGAATATTATGGGAGAATCGGGGAGTTCAGAGGATTTGAAGGAGCTCATCACTCAGGAGATGCTGAAAGTTGCTCTTCAGGCTCAGGTTGAAGATCCAAAAAGGACACGAGATGTTTATAACCAGGTGATTAGTGAGATATTTAAAGAATTGGCCAAAAGGATGTGAATAGTTAAAAGGTTGAATAAAAATTGAGATGCATTTTATTTATTCTTTCTTTTTTTTTTTTTCAGGATACGGACTTCATGGTAAAGCTTATGAAAAACTTAATTGAAAAAATAAATCTATAGCGAAAGTGCAGTGGATTTAATTGTAATAAATCTGACAAACCTTAACATTGTGTACCAAATGTATATGCAAGTCTGCATTTAATGTTTGTTGTAGACCTATTAATGATGTATTTTGGCAGCAGAAAGTGTCAAATGTTAAAATGGCAACTTAATCTTTTGCATTCGGATGTCTGTCTGAATATTTGAATGGCTGGATTAGTGAGTGAATGGATTGATAGATGAGTGAATGTGTTTAGTAAGTTATTAAATAAATCTGTATTTTAAAAAATAAATACGAAACAGCAAATCAGTCTCTTTTTGCTATA
The DNA here is from genome assembly GCA_903798115.1 of Danio jaintianensis. Classification (NCBI taxonomy): domain Eukaryota; kingdom Metazoa; phylum Chordata; class Actinopteri; order Cypriniformes; family Danionidae; genus Danio; species Danio jaintianensis. The sequence goes on along the minus strand of CAIGQV010018227.1, from coordinate 21,683,217 downwards.
TCATGTCTGTAAAGTGGAAAATTAGGCTACAGATGTAATCAGTTGCACCTAAAGATTTTTTTTAAACTATGACTAAGCAGGAATTTCATAGAAACAAAACAACAGTGGAATCATACTCTAATTACAGTAAAAAGCTCCCACTGAGAGCTGCTTATCCTTCCCTTGGGTTTGCTATGCTGAGGTAAGAAACCTTACCATTTAAAACTCTCATTGAATAGTAATGTAAGGTACAGTGAGCACTATATTAACACAAAAGCTATGTAAAAATGCCATATTTGGATTTCAAATTATAACAACGGCAGTACAATAAATGATCAAGTATTACAATATCAAATTGGATGATTTTAAAATAACAACTGAAAAATAAAGCTTATGAAATTCATTATTACATTACCACTTCACCTCAAATCGACTATACATAAATGTGTTTGTTTTGTGGTGTGTGTCTGTGTGGACATGTATGAATGCGGCACTTATGTAAATAAATATATAAATATGACATATATATAAATGTGTTTTCTTCAGTATTTGTGTCTCGTTTTCCAGTGCAAATGTCGTAAGATTCTTAAATAAAAGGTACATTTACATGTAAGTTTTATTTATGTCAAACTGATCAAAATGTAGCAAGTTTATGGTTACATCTATCAATGTTTCTCAGAAAAATCTTAATTCAAACAGAAAAGTAATTTCCTACACTGACTTCTTCTTTTAAGCCTAATCTTACTCAATTTCACCATATTGTAGTTTGAGTAAATGTGTTTAGACATTTGCTGTTTAGACATCAGAATCAGAATGGGTTTTATTGCCAAGTGTGCTTACACACACAAGGAATTTGTTTTGGTTACAGAAGCTTCCAGTGTACATAAAGTGACAAGTGACAACACAAAATAAATATGAGGAAAAAAAAAATAAATAAAATACGACAAACTTAAGACGAATTTAAGACGTTCTGCTCTGATTTACAACTTTACCTAAGCGTCAAATTAAGACGTTATACCTGCAGAACCCCACCCCAAAATCATTCACTTTATCTAGTCTTTTATTTGGCAAATCTCCGCACTTAGAAAGACCATCAATATCATGCTAATTCCTTGTTCATTTACCTTTTACTGTTCAATCCTTTACAATAATAAACCATGGTTTTACTATAGAAAAAACGTATTGTATTTAAACCATGTAAATAAGTTCACAATGATTTTGCTACACTAAGTTTAACCATACGCCATACATGTTATACAAATATGTTATACGCACCAAAAACATGGTTACTACATGCAGCCTAATAAAACCATGGTTAATCATAAACATGAAATCACTATTGCAGTGGGGAATCCATTTATCAGGAGGGTGCTGAGGGGTGGGGTTTTCCTATTTGAATATTCTAATTGTAGCAGAGGCTGCACGGTGGCGCAGTGCGTAGCACGTTCGCCTCACAGCAAGAAGGTTGCTTGTTTGAGCCTCGGCTGGGTCAGTTGGCGTTTCTGTGTGGAGTTTGCATGTTCTCCCTGTGTTCGCGTGGGTTTCCTCCGGGTGCTCCGGTTTCCCCCACAAGTCCAAAGACATAGGTGAATTGGGTCTAAATTGTCCGTAGTGTATGTGTGTGAATGAGTGTGTATGGATGTTTCCCAGTGATGGGTTGCAGCTGGAAGGGCATCTGCTGCGTAAAACAAATGCTGGATAAGTTGGCGGTTCATTCCGCTGTGGCGACCCCAGATTAATAAAGGGACTAAGCTGAAAAGAAAATGAATGAATGAATAATTGTAGCGGAGCACGTCACACACCAGATTGGGTGAACACTTGAAATAAATGTACTTCTTTTAAGTCACACATCACATTTGACAACATATAAAAACCAGAGTATTCTAAATGTCTACAATTAAAAACATATTGACAAATAAATCATATTTAGCACCTGCAGCACTCCTAGTTCCCAAAAATCACCATGTCTGGGGGCATAGCTTTCCCAGTAGGCTCTATAAACTGATACACAGTCATCAGACCACTAAAATCAATGTAAGTACATGTAAAGCATTATAGCAACGGTTTAAAATAACTTAAGTTACCACTGATTATACGTCGACAGATCAACAAAATAAAATTTCGCCTTTCGACAAGTGACCTGTAGAGGGCAGCAGCGCACCAACATGACGACATTGCTTGAAGGCGAAGAAGAACATCATCTCCCGTGTAACATTACTGTGTAGAAAAGCATGGTATAGATTTAAGTTTTTTTTGCGTTAAAATGCCTTTAATAGTGATGTGTGGATACCCGAGCAGTGGCAAAACCAGACGAGCACATGAACTCAGAGAATACTTCACACAAAACACAGAAAGAAAGGTCCATATTGTTGGAGATGAAGATCAAGGAATTGACAAGAACTCTGTTTATGCAGGTGAGAAGCCTCTCAAGGCTCAGGTAGCAATATTTGTGTATTTTAATTTAAAGCCATACGTGTACGTTAGGACGTTTCTTAACTCGTGGTTTAGAACCTTAGAAACATATGTCTGCTTTTGCC
>CAIGQV010018227.1:21635454-21667390 GCA_903798115.1 Danio jaintianensis | reverse complement strand
TTCTTTTATTAAAGAAAATGATTTAATTGGACTTTTTTGTCGCATTATGAATGTCTACACTGTCAGTTTTTATCAATTTAATGCATGCTTAATGGGAAAAGCCTTGCATCAGTATAAATGTTAATGATCATTGATCTGACATTATTTGTTTCATTTACCAGTGCAACATACGTTGTCGTAACTGCTTAGTTTTCTTAACTTTTTCTATACATTGAACTCACAAGAAGTCTTAACATGGTGGAGCTGAGGAAACTCAGACGTCAGTTCATCAGTTACAGCAAGATGCATCCAACAGAGAACATTGGACAGATTGCCAATATGTTTGTGCAGTATCTTAATAAGAGCATGCACTAACAGGTGTTTTTTTATTGTAACTGTTCAGGTAATATTTATTGTTTTCAAGTTGCATTTTAACAACATTTTGAGTGCAATAAAAATCTTAGAATGTCTTTCTATATTCACCGATGCATTTATACAGATCATTTAACTGGACAGTTCAACCAAAAATGAAAGTTTACTCATTGTTTACTCACTTTTAAGTGGTTCCTACAATTTATGACTTTCTTCTTTTTGTTAAACACAAAAGAAGATATTTTAAAGAATGCTGGACAAATACTATGTCATTTGCTTTTGCAATTGCTACAGGTTCCCAACATTCTTCGAAATATCTTCTGTTGTGCTCAACAGAAGAAAGAAACTCAAACAGGTTTGAAAACAGTGGAGGGAGATGATGACACAACTATCCATTTAAAGAGTAAAGGGCAAAATAAACTAGTCAAGTGAGTATATTGTGTTTCTTGTCATGTAACGTTCCCTTTTGGATAAAAATGGTTTGCAAAAGTTACTTTTCTTAAAGAGGACCTATTATGCATCTTTTTATAAGATGTAAAAAAGTTTGATATTTCTATAGTGTGTATGTTAAGTTTCAGTTCAAAATACCCTACAAATACTGTTTTTTAATTTATTGAAACTGCCTCTTAGCCTTTGATCCTAATTGTGCCATTTTGGTGACTGACGCTTTAAATTCAAATGAGATTGTGCTCCCAGCCCTCTTTTCAAAAGAAGGTGGAGCTATAAATGCCTGTGTGTCAGCATAGTGGCAGATTCAAAAACAAGACTTACTTTCTATGGTAATGAGGTGGAGATTGTCACTAATGGGCGGGACTTTCCGGGACTTTAATAATTATTTTTTTACAATTAGAATTTTTAACAACTGTGTTAAAACCCTTTATAAAAGTGATTTTTGAATAATAGGTTCCCTTTAATATTAACCAAGTAATGCAGTGAGTAAATGGAAGGAAATGCCACAAAATAGATTTGAACTATACAGTCTGACTCTGTCTTGACATCAACACACCCGTTGGCCACTTTATAAAGTACACCTTCCTAGTAGTGTTTATAATAGATTCAACAAAATCCCTCAGATTTTGGTCCATATTGACATGATAGCATCACACAGTTGCTGCAAATATTTTGGCTGTGGATTTCTGATGTGAACCTCCTGTTTCAGTAGATCTCAAAGGTCCTCGATCATGGATTGAGAACTGGGGACTGTGGAAGACATTAGAGTTTAGTGAAGTCTACGTCATGTCCAGTTTGAAATCATTTGAGTTTTGTGATATTCTGCGAGAAGTTGTCATACAAGGTGGGCACAAAGGCATGGTAAGTTGTGGTAGAGAAACATGGCAGAGAAATATCTGCTATACTCTTATAGTACCAACGTTCAGCCTGAATTATTGATACAAGACAGGATGAATCAGTGTTTGTGTTCAACTATACCCTGCACATTTTGAATGTCTCTCTTATTTGACACACAGGGATCAGTCAATGGATCTCTCTTTTAATGAGCTGATGATGTAAATCAGGTGTGTTAAGTAAGGAAGACATACAAAATATGCAGGGTGGGGGGGCTTGAGGCTTAATTGAGAACCACTGAACTATAGTGACCGAGAGAGCTTAAATGCACTGCAAGTTCAGAAAACACATGCAAATAGAAAAAAACAACAAATTGAGAAAATATCTTCATCAGTTTGACAACACGCGTGCATGCACATTATCATAAAACATGCAAACTGTCTGAGTTCTGAGAGGTGATTGTTTTAACATGCTGGTTGTAAACAAAAAAACTCTACACACATGGATTGCTCGGTTAGCTGGATTTGATTATTGATTATTTCACAGCATCCAGAATTCTTTAACATATGTTCTTCAAACCTCATCCAGGAGTTGTTCTCATTGCAACAGGACTGTAAACAAAGCTCAAACCTGCTCAACACCAGGCTGATTTTATATAAACAGGAATAGATTGTGTCATTTCAAGCAAAGCTGATGCAGAAAGTCTTTACCAATTGCTGATATTTTCTTACAGGAGTACTGTGCTAAAATGTGGAAAACAACAATATTCATTCATTCATTCATTCATTCATTTTCCTTCGGCTTAGTCCCTTATTTATCAGGGGTTGCCACAGCGGGATGAACCGCCAACTATTCCGAGATATGTTTAATGCAGCGGATGCTCTTCCACAACAATATTGTAAAGTTGTAAAAAATAAATAAAAGTAAAAATCTGAATCTTTTAAAATAATTTAAAACTTTTTGTTATGTAATCTACACTCTGAAAGGGGTTCAAAGAGAATGTTTTTTTTGTTTTTTTTCAACAAATATATAAACTTTAGGCACTAATATCTAATTTTAAGATGCCAAAAGTATGTTTTTATATGCAAATGCATACTTTAAAAGTAAATTATGAAAATAGTAAATTGATAAATATTCTATATTATAGTCATTTAAACAGTTTTTATGCACAAATTTGTTCTGATTTGAACGAAGGATTGAAATGACACGATGGTGAGTAATTAAAAAGAGAGTTTACAATTTTTGGTGAACTAGGACGCTTCTTACCCTTTACTCTGTAAATCCTAGAGATGATTGTTCATGAAACCTGTGCAGCAGTTTCTAAAATACACAGACCAGCAAGTCTGGTACCAACAAAACCTCATCCAAAGTTAATCAATTGACCCTTTTTTTATCCATTGTGATGCTCAGTTTGAACTTCAGCAAATCTTCTCTTCTATAAGCCTAAATGCATTGAGCTTAAGTCATGTGATTGGCTGATTTGTTAACTAGCAGTTGAATAGTTGTATCTGCTGAAGTGGCTGGAGAGGGTGCAGTTTGTTTCGTCTTTCTTTAAGGTAATATGTTTCCTTTTCTCTTCATTTTCCTCAATGACAGGAAACACGCAGTGAAATGTTCAGCTGCAGTCTGGATGTTTGTCTTCAGTGGTTCACAGACCTTGAAATGAGCACAAGGTTTGATTGAAGTCATCAATGCATATGTACAGATGTTTTTACGCTTCAGATGTGGGCAGCCTAATGAAATGAACCATAAAACTCATTGAGACGCTGACTGTTTGTGTTTTTCAAGCAAGTCTTTTGTTTACGCCTCTGGGCAAATGCAAGTGTTTGGAGAGCCATACTGATTCTTACATTAGTTATTCACGGGGAGGATTCAGGCCAGCTGTTTGTGTGCAAAATTATAATATGATTAAAATGGGCACTCCAATAACTTCTGTCATGACCTCTCAGGCTCTTTTACATGGTGGAAATAGTAACAGGGTGTATTTTTGTTACATATTTGGTCAGGCTTTTTACATATTTTTCCAATCACAATGTTTACTCTATAATTCACAATTTGGTTAGTTATTGGTTAAAAAAATGGCACTTTCCTAAAGCCACTTTTGCCAAATGTCACAATGCAAATAAGCGTTTTCATAAATTTCAGCTTTAAAAACAAGACCTAAACAAGCTCAGTAGAAATTTTTTAGCTTAAATATACATTTTCATTTATGTATGATTAATAAATGGACAAACTGTCCCGCATCTCAAACTAAAACCACCAAAACATGTTATTTCCATCTCACACACACACACGCACACAGTGTAGAGATGGAAAAAGACAAGATCACTGATGCATAGGAAAGTCCCTTTAAGTGTATCCTATAGTCTTTGTGCATAGCTATTAAGTAATATAATAAATTATGTAAATAAAAAACAATGATTAATACATTACATAAAAAAATCATCCAATGAGGGGAAAAAAGGAGCAGGATGTTTGACACTACAGCTCTGAAATTACTGCACTTTGTGAAGTTTCACAAACTAATTTCGAGAGGAGCAGGTGATATGATTGATCGCGGCTGGTCTCTCATCTGTAATCATTAGTAAGCCAATCGGATCATTCCAAACTTACTATAAATAGGCTGACTAACATTACTCTCTCATCTTCGTTTTTTTGAAGAATCCCCCCATCCACCCCTTTACCAGGGGGAAGCTCTCGAGAACGACCTGATCTCGTACCCCCTTACATGCTTATTGACCAGGCGGGAGCCCTGGGCACAGTTATCTCCGAGCTCAGGGTTCACTCCTGGGACATCATGCCAAACCTGCTATTATTATCAACGATATCTAAGTGTGAACTCTTGAATAATAATTCAAACCATTCTGTTCTGTCCTATTAATCCATCAGTGCTTCCACATTCACAGTCATTTAGAAGTTTATTCATTCATTCATTCATTCATTCATTCATTCATTCATTCATTCATTCAGGTGTTTTGACTACCATGATTAATCATGTTGACCTGCTGCTGTCTTGGTCCTGCGTCTCAGCTGAGATCTGTTTACTATGTTTACTACAAACTGTGTTAGAAACCCTAAACTATCCTTACTGACCAGTTGAACAGCAGTCTTGGATCAACGAACAACTCAACCATAAACATCTCAAACCAGGCTCATTAAAAATACGTGCCTCAGCCTACATTTTTGTGTAATGCAAAATACATTGCACCGGCTAAGTTTCATAACTTGTTTTAGATGACAAATCCACTAGAGGGCGCTGTGCACATTTTTGTGAATCCGAAATACATTACTTGGTACGTTTTGTTATAAATGTCATTACACTTAGTTAAATACTAAATTGTTCTTTTTTTGACAGCTCAAAATATCAAAAGCAATTATTTTAACCATTTTAGCAACATCTGTATACATGGAAAGCATTAAAAGTTGTGTATATTTGTATTCGGGGTCATATTTTAACATTTAAAAAATGAATTGTTATTGTTTGTCACAAAGGCTGCATTATTTCAATCAAAAATACAGTAAAAATGGTACGGCAAACTTGGATTTGAACTTTTTATTATTATTTAAAATACATATAATGCACTGATGTGAAACTGAAGGGTTCTAGAGAGTGATGACGCATAAACAGTCTGAAAGGCCAGCAGTGAATATCTCTACTGCGACAATAAAGCTCATGAATTTCCCTCTTCTGGATGACACATGTAAGATAAAAACAAATACGCATCCATTATGACGCTCATAGTTTGCTCTTATACAACCAAGATAGGAGTGCTGGTGATGCAGATTTATGGCCATACCCTTAAAAGCAGAACAATCTACTATAAAAAGCATCTCAGTGAAGCTACAAAAAAGGCTGCATTTCTACACAGCTGCGACAGATACATCACATCACAGATGTTTGACAAATCCTTAAAAGAGTCCCTCTCCCATGGTTTCTCCACCACAGACCCTTGAAAGAGGAACAATTGAATAAACCATAACAAAGTTCCAGAGTCTATCTGAGAACATTGTTCGTCTGTTTACAGGGAGTCCTGCTTTTATATTCTTCTCCAGTAATAGTCTTAAAAGGCAATATAGCATCAATTCAGTTCTTAACAAAAAAAGTGAAGGTGCTCTCAGGAGGTATTAATTGTGACTTAAAGCTGCAAAGCAGTTCACAGTAGTATTAAAAATGGCCAAACACCTCTGGTCATTCACCTCTTTACCAGTGTTGGTAACGTGAGTTACGTAATCAAATACTTTTTCAAGTAACTAAAGCAAAGCATTACTTTATCATTTCCAAGAAAATATCGGTGTTACTTTTTCAAAAAAGTAATCCCAGTTACTTTGTTTTCTTATTTCATGACTGACTGCTCTCCCCATGTTGAGAGAAATCAAGAGATGTAGTTCTAGCTTAAATCTGAATGTGTTTATTCATCTCGCTTGTACAAAAAATTAATTGAAACTATGAAATGCAAACTTTGAATATTGAATGTGCATCCAGAAAGACAGCACAACTGTAAGGTTTGTTTGAGCTGTGCTTAAACTGTACAGATGCAAATGTACATTTTCAACAGCCTGAGGTTTATTCACATTTCACCTACATTTATGCATGTTTTTATATTATTACAAACAGGCAACTCTAGCCCAGACGAAAAAAATAATGTAACAGATCACTTGCCTTAAAAGTAACTTAGTATAACATTTAGTTACTTTATTTAACACAACATTGCAATGTAACTTTCCCCAACACTGCTGTTTACACACTCAGAATTAAAGGCACAAAAGCCTTCACTTTCAAAAGCTACACGATTGTACCTTTAGGGTCCATATTGGTAACCTAGAAGTACAAATTAGTGTACATATTAACCTCCTAAAAATGAAAAAAAGTATGCCTTTTGAGAAGGCACCACCCCAGTGACAGCTTTTGTACATTTTTTAGTGACTTGTTTATATAATAACTCTTCATTTGTTGTTTCATTTTGTGCAAAGACAATGGACAGAATCCATTTTCAGTCCTTTACAACAGTAGCTCTCGATAATTATACAGACTCCAAACTAAAGTTTGGTTGGAACATCAACAAAAGCATGTCCTTGTTGCTTTGCATTTTGTTTCTCTCTACCTCATCCTGACAGGTTTTGGGACCTCCACCGTTTTATGCTTGGTAGAGGAATTGTTTTCCCCAGTTTCACCAGTCTTTTTAGCCACTTTGGGGCTTGACGTGCCTTTTCTGGTGGACTGTGGGCTGGTTCCTTTCTTCTGCAGCTGAGGGCTGGACGAGCCTGTAACTCCTCTCCGGGCCAGTAGAGGGCTCCTGGAGGTTTTGATTTTAGGCTGCTGGAGGGAATCCATCGGCTTTAAGGGTCTGAGGCCCAGCAGTCCACAGTAGTAGTTGCACTGATGTTGAGCAATGAACTGATCAATTGTTTTTGGCGATCCTTTATCGGTGAGGCCTTGATACCTGCAGCATGGATGGCAATGTTAGTTTCTCAAGGAAATACTATAAAAATGGGCAATTTTGTGTAGTAAAATATACCAACCCTTCAGCCTTAGTGGCGATTTCAATGCTTGTGATCTTTGTATCAACGCCTGAAACACATTTATTATACTTAACTTTGGGAATGTTGTAGTATATGAAATAACTAAAATGATAACAGAATTATAAAAACAGCAATGTCAGTATGCAAAAATAAAGAATAAAATAAAATAATATACAACAAATAAAATAACAAAACAGCAATGAAATGGTAATAATAAAATATACAATATAATAAAAATAAAATAAGAAGTACAATGAATAAACAATAATATGAAGTAATTTTTTTTAAGTAAAAAAATAAAAAAATAAATATATATAATGTAATGATGCCAACTTAAAATCTATTAATAAAAAAATAAATAAAATATGCAAGAAGAAAAACAAAGAAATATGCAATGAAAAAAAGCAACTCAAAAATGCTAGTAGAGCAAAACATTTTCTTACCTTCTAACCGGGTAACCAGCATGTTTCCATTGGTCCACTGATGGATCCAGTGCTGGAAAGTGCAACACTTCTGCTCCACCTCAGAGGCTGTTCTGGTGATCAGTCTTCCAGTGATGTCCATTAGACAGTATTTCACATACGCACCCTTCAGATCACTCTCTACTGACGCATATGGAATTGTATTGGCAGGCCGGTACATCAGATGAAGGGGGATCACCCTAAATTTATTCGACGAGCAAAGAAGACCTTTAGGTCACTTTATTCCTAGACGCTTATTTGTCTCTTTTTTGGAACTATATGCATAACAAAGAAACATTCTTCAGACAGTATAATCACCCTGAAATGCCCCCAAAAAAGAGATCTGCAGTACTTTGTGCCAAAATAGTGGTTAAAAAAATTATAAAATATACTGGTTCAAATCCTTATGAATGTCTTTTTTCTGTTGAATGCAATATATATATATATATATATATATATAATTGGAGTAAATGGAGGGTGAATAAACGATGTTTACTTTTTTGGGTGAACTATCCTTTTAACATAGTTTGGTTATGTATACTGATTATCAGAGACAATAATCATATTCTGAAACAATATTATATTCTGTGACCTACTCCAATGAGAATCCAAAGTTCTCGATCACTCTGGCCTCAGCTGCAAATATTTTGCAGTACTCCCGAATGGTATTCTGGATTTTACAATTCTGGAAAAAAAAAAGGACAAAAAAAAACGTGCAATTTTATGTTAAAAAAAATACTAGGCTGTTTCAATCCAAAACTGTTAAATATGGACAAACCCAACCATTGGGTAAAAAAGGAAAATATAAATAATTCAAATATTTGACCCAACAAATTATCTCTGGTTGTCTATACTTGACCAAAATTTAGCTTGAAACAACATAACTTCTTACTTTATTTTTTACAGTGCATCTATTGTGGCTGTTAAAGTTGCAGTATGTAAGTTTGACCCCCAGTGGTTGAACTAGGTATTGCATTCCTGGATCAAAACAAACGCAAGCGCAGGTTGCTAGATTGACGACGTTAACAGGAGCGAGTCTTGAGCCTAAAGGCTGATTTAAACCATATTCTAACTAAAAGCAACTGCACGCGATAGAAGGAATATTTTCCATATTAAAAGGAGTTTTTGTCCTAACCAACACCTCGAATTGATATATTAGAAACGGCTTCTTTTTCTCACAGGTGAACAACAGGATGAATGACAATGATCACCTCAGGTACACCACATGTGCTTTATTCAGTGTTATATGCTAACAATGTGAGTTTGAATGACATTTTACATGACATTTATTGCCATACTACTGAAAGCAGCAGCAGATAGTTTACCAGATCTTGAAAATAAAATAAAACAGTTTAAAATTGAACTTTAGAACTGTGAAATAATGTAAACCAACATATACTGTATCAGTGATTCAGCATCTGCATTTAATAATGTTAAAGAGGTTTAATATGTATTAATTAGATTATAAATCTTACCATTTCGTGAGTGCATATTCTGTGCTTCTGAATGGCTGTATTTAAATTTCTGTCATGTTTCATCTGGTGCAAACAGCCAAATTGCTCATCACTGTAAATCATCAATACGTAGCGTGTTGTTAGGACACACGGTTACAATGTAACCTGCTCACCTAATGTTTACGTTCGTAATATTTATATTATTTGCTAAATAATAACCTCATGTGGAACTCTGAATCTGCGTCTCATTTCAGAGTCTGCTACTGTGCACCGGAGGTCGCATTTCGGTCATGGGTGCATGTTTTGAGAGCCTTTCTGACTGAATGAATGAAATACACGGTTTTCGAACAAGGCAACCCGGGTGCTGAAATATAATTGGCTAAACTGGCATTGGGCGGGTTAAAAGAACTAAAACAAAGACAGCTGTTCCGGCACGTAACAGACATTTTCAAAGCAGAATATCTGACTTTAGCATTGTTTTTCAGATAAAGAAGAATGTTCACTTGGCATGTTTCTTAAATATCTGCAAACATATTATGGTATTTTTATGCTTTAGAAAAGCCAAAAACTTACATACAGCACCTTTAAATATTATTCATGTTTTTAATCAAACCTCATTATGTTCTCATAACATCATGATCAGTGACTATTAGTTTGAAAAATAAAACAGAAATTTAATATAATATGATACTTTTTAATAGTCTTTTTTGAAGCTTGACACTATAAATCACAACTTAAGACATTCCTGTCAAATATCTCCTTTGGTCTCTCACATTGCAAAAACAAATTTGGTTTTCTTTTTTACAAATCAAATTTTGTTATGAATTGATTTGTTTGCATATAATGTCATCTGTTAACTGGGTAGAGTCTAACCTGTTTGGTGATCTCTAGGTTTCTCTCAGTCAGGTTGCTCTCCTCTTTGGCTCCGTATGGGATGGGATTTCTGACTTTAGTGATGCATGTGCTGCCCGACTCAAAGATGGGGTCTAAACCATAGATGACCTTTGCCCTGCAGGTCTTGTGTACACATCCTTCTCCGATCTGTACCTCTTCTGTCATGATACGACCAAAGAATTTCTCTCCCCAGTAACCCGAGTCTGCCAGGCCTTTGGTGAACATCATTGGTGTCATCTCAATCTCTTCTCCAACTGAGATCACAGAAATATAGAGAAACTCAGTGTAGGTTAACAACATTTTGTTTGAAAGGCTGTGTGAACTACAAGTTTTATTTTGGTGTGATGACAAATTTCTAACTGAAAAGAATATTGAGTATGGGTCAGGTTTTTATTTTTTGCTCCTCCTTTCATATTTCTCTCACAGCAAAGTAATTGTTTGAGGGGCGTGGCTAAGCATATTTCTCCCAAGCCGTCAAACTTACATCATCAGAGAAGGACTAACATTCCAGATGGAAGTAAATGGTTCGATTTGGATTCAAAATTTAAAAAAATATACCCAAAAAAATATTTTTTAGACTTTTTATATTTAGTAGCTTAATCATAGCATCTATTGCTATCTACAGCTACTCTCTGATGATTTGAAGTGCTTTTTTTATCCTCACTGGTAATTTGCTTTGGATAAATGTGTCTGCTGAATGACTAAATGTAAATGTAAACATTGTAAATTTTGATTTAGAATTTATGCCAACTTAAATTCTGTAACTCGTCTGCTCAAATGTTATATACGCATTTATCTAATCAACCAATCACATGGCAGCAATGCAGTGATTTAGGCATGTTATCTGGTCAAGACAACTTCTACACTGTAAAAAGTGATTAGTTACTTTACTTTAAAAAAAGTCAGAAAACTCATTGACTTACCTTTTATAATTATGCACATAGTTTGTTTACTTAATAATTACAAGGCAACCAGTTTGCTTTCTTTTTTAAGTAAAGTCAATTTTTTTTTTTTTTTCAGTGTAGCAGAATAGCATGCCATTTCACAAAGGCTCAGTCTGAATTTTAAATCTTATGACAGAAAGTTCAATAAACAAAAAAACTTTGCTGTTACAATGTCTCAATCCAGAGCAGCTTTGGGATGTGTTGGAATGGCAGATTCCCCTCATGGACTGTATGTGGAACGGTCTGATGCTACCATGTGACTATGGAACAGATTCCCTTAGGAATATTTGCTATAAATCTATACCATGAAGAGTTAAAGGAGTTCTGAATGGGTCCAACCTGGTACTGGGAAGATGCATCTATTAAAGTGACTGATGAGTGTTTAATCCATAACAATAAACACATTTGATTTGCTTCAGAAGTCTTACCTTCTAAATCCTCCCTCAAGAAAAATTCTGCCAGTACTGCCCGAAAGAAAACAGAGAGAAAGTGAACACATTAAAATCACTTAAAGTAAACATTTTTTAAGCATTTTTCCTCATTAATGAACCAATGATTTATAAATTACTGTCTGAGCTGAGTAAGTAATCAGTGATGTCAGTCCCATATTCATTTTTGATTGAGCAGCCATACACTCCACAGTCTCTACTGGAAGCCTGGACTATGGCCAGTGCTACCGGACCCTCGTCCCCAGCACTGAGAGAAAGAAAAAAACAGATGTAACTTTAATGTACAATATATATATTTATACTTTGTCCAATTAATTAAAATCATTCCACAGTGCAATAACAGCCATGACTATTTAATTTAAGTTACACTTAATTTTAAAGAGTCCTTGTACACGTTCGTAATTTTGTGTAATTACATGCAGATAACCCTAAACCTAATCACATTCTAACCCTAACAATATAGTAAGTACATGTAATTCATTTATATTACTCAGTAGTTAAATGAATCATTTTACACTACAAGTACACCAAAAGTCATTTTAATTTAATTGTCCCAAGCTACCTACATTTAATTTAAGCTACATTTGCAATATTATTGTTTTGTATTTTTATAATGTTCGTTTTGTAATTTAATTTAATATGTGTTATAATATACATTTATTTATTTTCCTTTTAAAGCATCTGTTTTATACCCTATAGACCCTTGCAGCCACATGAGGGCAGTGTGTTACAAACACTCACACAGACGACACATTTGAGGGAGTATGCGTGCGAGTACAGCGTCATTGTGCTGATACAGCACTGTGAGAAACAAATTTAGATTTTAATATCCCCTGATGGTGCAATTGAGCAGTGTTGAATTACGTACTCTCTGTTTAACTAAAGCCTCGCCAGTCACAGGTGTGGGGTTCATGGTCGAATACAAATAAGTGAATGACAAGTCTCAACGAAGCAGTTGACAATATTATTAATAACTTTGAATGTTTACAGCATTTATTGCCTCTCACAGAAGGACAGATAATGCACAATGTCAGATCATATAAATCTTTATTAAATGTCATTTTAGATATCAGACATAACTTATGTTCCCCCATAAAATAGAGTTAACACTTCAGGATTTTCCCAACTCTGCTAATCTGTAGTTTAACCCAGTAACTTTTAACCTCCATTTTTACTGTTGTTTTAGTTTTAGGATTGTACTTTGTCAGAGTTACACACTTAGATGTTTAGTGTTGGATAACAACAGAGAAATTTACCGTCTTTCCAGCTCCACAATTTCCTCTTCATTTCTGTACCACTTGATAGTGGAGTCACTAAGAATGTTAAAAAACTGGCACCACAGCTTCAAGTGGCCTGAGGCATCTGAGAAGGGCTCTCCCCTAATCTTGCGGATAACCTGAGGAGCTGAATGGAAAGAGGATCGGGGGTAACTTTTCAGAGGCAACAAGGTTAAGATATGTACTCTCTAGTGTTTACTCGTCCCTTTTATCAAACACACCCCTATCTCTTGGTTTCAGAACGATGTCTGAAGAGTTTAAAATTAGAACACTTGCTTAGAACGTAACCATAATTATGGTATCTAAAACAAATCACAACTAGTTAAGGATATTGTATAAATATTTCATTTAAAAAAAAAAAATCTTAGGGGGCTTTTACACTTGCACATTTGGTGTGCAAGTGGTTTTGTTTGACATCAGAGTTTGGTGAAACACTATTATCTGAACTTTACTATGCAATTATTTCTGTTTCCATTGTCAGAAGTTGTATATCCACACAAGTCAGATCAGAGTTTACACTCCCAAATTGTACTGTAATGCACCAAACAACACTGCTTGGTTGAAACAAGCCAAAAAACTCCGATTGGCATAAGGCAATATAACCAAGAGTGAAAGCAGCTGTATTTTGTTTCCAAATTTGAGTCATAATATAAATTTGGGGGCTCATCTGGGACTTGATTCTGGCACTTCTATTATGTATTATGTGTATTGACATAATATGTATTGAGATACTACAGGCAGTATTCCAATGCATGGTATGGCACGGTTCAGTTCAGTTTGGTATGACTCACTTTTGAGGGATTTTCTACTGCCGACACTAGTACATTGTACTGTTTTTAGTACCACCTTGGGTGAGGTTCCAAGTGAGCTGTACCATTACCAAAATGTAATTAATACACACTGCTGATTACCAGTTGGTCCCAGAGAATTATCACTACCAGTGTCATTGGATTTGTGACACAAGACACCAAACCCTCTGTCACGAGAGGGGGATGGCCAATAGCAATGGAAACAGAACGGTCTCGATTCTCACAGAGGAGCGGAAGTATAAATGGAGGAGAGACGACAGAGGAAGATGAAAGATGACCAGGCCTGGAGCTTGTGTTTGGTTTTGCTTTTAGTTTGAAAGCTCACGGACACACCTGTCGATGCCCATTTGTGTTTGTGTTTATTTATTTGATAAAGGTCTTCTTCCTGATGGCTAGAAGCCATATACTTTATTACAACCTCTATATTTTAAAAGTCAGCAGCAGGCAATTCTCAAAAACACCATTCTATCAGTAGCATACATTGCCTCTGTGTTGTGGGTTGGTTTGTGTTGTGCATTTGTTAATGTTGCATTTATGATGATGTCGTGGCAGTAGAGGCAGCACACGTATAACAATAATCCCACCTACTTTAAGTGGCAATAAACTGTGGAAATGCAAACTAAAAACCAAAGAGAACCAAGCTGTGCCAAACCATACAGTACAGCACAGTGGAAAGGTATTAGTTCTTTCTTATGCCATTTTAAGTTCTCGCTGGTTAAATTGTACTAAAACATCTTTATCAACAGCTTTGAAGCTTTGAGTCAGCCATTAGAAAAATACATGTGCTACCTTTGAAGGGGTCTAACTTCTCCTTTTCTGCTGGTTTGCTTTCTGTCTTGGTGTTGTCTGCCACCTCTGCCATCTCCTCTTTGGGTTTTGGCACTTCCAGTGTGGCCTTGCGGCGGGCCATCAGTGGTGAACGTCTTTCTGTGGGAGGGGTTTGTTGCCCACTCTGAAGTTGCAGGAAAGCCGCCCTTCGAGCCTGACTCGGTGACATATACGGACTATCCCTTTTACCCTGTGTGTCAGATCCCTCATCTTCAGACTTAGTTTTGGCAAGGTAAATTTTGCGTCGAGCACCAGAAGCCAGCTCCTCAGGAGTGGCAGAAGGTATTAGGGTGAGACTGTCCCGTCGTTTCATCTTGGGGCTACTTTCACAAGATAGCGTGGATGTGGGTGTGCTTCCTCCACTCTCTTCTCCTTTTTTCTCACTTCCATCCACTGACGCAGCTGAGATGGAGCCCTGATTCTCTAAATTTGGGTTATTCTTTGCCATAAGCCTTCGCAAACTGGCAGGACTTAGAGGAGGCAGTGTAGGTCCCACAGGTGCTGTTAAGCTAATTTTCTCTATGGAAGGTTTGTCCTTTTGAAGCCTATCAGCTTCAGGGTCTACTCTTGTGTCCTTTGGCTGAGGAACTCTCTCTGGGTCTTGGTTTGTAATGCTCAAATGGGACATAAGCTGGTCTTTTGGCTTCTCAGAAGGAGCAACTGGACGATGTTGATCGCTTTCGCTCTTTAGCATAGGACCTAAAGTGTCAGAGTTCTCTTTTTTGTAATCAGCACGCCTTTCAGCATTTATTGTAGAAATGGGGGGAGTATCTTGAGTGATGTCTTGTGAGATTACTATGCCAGGAAGTAAAGACTGGCTGTGAGTTTGGTCTTGTTCAAGAGTGTTATCATCAGCACATGCTATGTTGATTGTAGGGATATTATTGTCTTCCTCTCTAATCATCCCAGTGGTGAGACTTCCTTGTTCTTCTCCACCTCTCACTCTAGCTTCTAGATTTTGTGGTTTAACGTCCTGTACTTTGTCCCCGGAAGGTGAGGACTGAATGTTTCTCGTAACACCCAAATTATCTGGAATAATTAAGGCACTGTTGGAGGCAGATTCTCCTGATGTTCTTGTTGCATCATCCACCGGTCTTTCCTTTTCTCGGAATATCTGTGCAACCTCCTGTGTTAAAGGTTGCATAACTCTTTCAGGCTCTAATTTCAGAATTTCAGATCGGGGTGCAATAACAGGTTCTTCACGTTTGACTCTATCTGGCAATGTGACCTTGATTTCTGGGATCAGGGGTGTGGATCTCTTCTTTGCCACATTCTTGATAACAGT
Organism: Danio jaintianensis; assembly: GCA_903798115.1. NCBI lineage: Eukaryota > Metazoa > Chordata > Actinopteri > Cypriniformes > Danionidae > Danio > Danio jaintianensis. The sequence goes on along the minus strand of CAIGQV010018227.1, from coordinate 21,651,834 downwards.
TTCTCTCGTATCAGGGAGTATTATGATTGGTTGAGCTGCTGATTGGTCCTTCTCTGTCAAACGTCTTTCGGCTTGTATTTTCTTTGAGATTTTTGGTGTATCTACTTTGAATGGCTTCACCGGAGCTTCAGTAACCTCAGAATCACCTCGTTTTGGACTTTTGGGGACTTCCTTCTCTGGGATTACAGCAGATGATTCTGTCTCTTGAACGAGATTCTTGGCTTTCTTAAGATCATTTTTCTTTGGTTGACTGAAGTCGTCCTTCAGGTTTTCAGCAATAACATTGCTCTTTTTCTCATTCTCTTTTTCATTGCTTTTCACAACATTATCTTTTCCCTTTTCTTCAGCACCCAAACCCTGACTTGAAATCCTTTTAACTTTCAAGATTTCCTCCATACTAATATCATCCACTGTAGTAGAGCCAGAAACTTTTTTATTCTCTGTTAAACTAAGATTTAGTGCTGGTGTGGATTTTTCATCTGGTTTAAAATCAATTTCCATTGCACTGTCAGACACAAGAGTGACAGATTCCACTATCTGACTTAGACCCAGTGCTGCCAATGAATTTTGATTATCAATTTCACATTCTCTTTCACTCACTACAATTACCGGAATGATAGACTCTTTTAAGACAAAGTCACTTTCCGTCACATTTTTGCCTGCAGCAAAAGATTTCCCTTCTATTGCACCATCCTGATCTCTTTTTTTCTCTTCAAGTAAACCTCCCTCCAGCATTTTTATAACAATTTCCTCATTGTGAAGAATTACTTTCTCACTTGACCTGCACAGCTCTTTGCTCTCTTCTTCCCTCAGCTCCACTGGGTGGGACTCAATGTGCACTTGGGTAGGGACAGTGTCGGCAGGCTGTGAAAGCTGAGACTCTGGCTGGCTCTCACAACACTGCATGCTTTCCAGGTCTGCCATGATGAGGTCTGTCAGGGGGGCAGCTGGGCCCCCCTGCTCCTCTACAATATTAATTTTCTCAGCACCTTGCATGACCTCATCCACAGGACAGGTAAATTCTTGCAATTCAGTCCCACAAGGAGGATTGGCCAAGTTCCCAGAGTCAGGAACATCAGTTCTGCTGGGTTTAGCCTGGTCTTCTGTAACCTTGAGACATAAAGACATGCTTGTTAAATAGGTAACATGTTGGCTTCATTACACTAAACTCACTGCAAAAATTGTACAGTGTAAGTTTGCCCTTTAGGCATGCATTACTTTTTTGTTTAATATTATAGATTAGCTAGTTAATTAAATTTGTTAATTAATTCATAATTGTTTTAGTAAAAGTTAAGATTTGGGGCTCTTTTACCCTACTACTATTTACATGTTGCAGGTTTCTTTGTTTACTTGTTTTGTTTTTAAAATGTTATTTATAAAACATTACATCCTCCATTCAATCTATCAATATTGTGTAACGTTCTCTTCACGTACAAGAAACAACAACATAATATAATATGACCTGTCAGGGCCCCTGCATCCCTGCATGAGTGGCATCTGATATATAAAGACTATAAAGCTATATTAGTAATGTTCCCAAAAACACTTAATATTACTGAGACTATTTAAATTGAGGTAAAGTAAATTATTAGCTATACACAATAAATTATGTATTATATGCATGGTTATTTTTTAACACAATGATTAATATTCTAACCTAGGTCGGTGCCAATAGCCTAGTGGTTAAGTGTGTCGAAATATAGCAATATAGCCCTGAGGTGCTCACAGCAATCTGAGTTTGATTCCTGGCTCGAGATTCTCTCTGCTTCCCATGATTTCTTGTCAATACTCTCCACTGTTCTATCAATTAAAGATTAATTAAGATTAAAAACCCCTAAAAATATATTATATATAATTCTAACCTAGAAAATTATGTTTTAAGGTATACTTGTTACAGTGTAACTATACATTTAACTACTGGGTAATATTAAATATTTACAAGTACTTACTATATGGTTAGGTTTATGGTTTGCTGCATGTAATTATGCATAATTTATTGTAATTTCTTTAGAAAGTACATGGAATGTGTAACAGGAACAGCATAAAATAAACTTATACCAAAAACTGTGATATTTTGGATGAACTATCTATCTCTTTAAAACTCACGTTGTTGGATGAGGCAGTGCAGTTAGGTTGGTTATGTTCAACCCATCTCAAACAAACATATTGGTGCCAAAAGTCACTTGTAAGTACACACTGATCCTTTAATAGCATGAAATAGATGTAAAACAACTTTCTAAATAGAGGTGATATTTCTGTGGTGATATTGTCATTACTATGACAAATTTAGCCATTTTTAAGCTCCTTAAAGTAACAATGAAAGAGAAGTAGCAACAGATTTATTTATGCAGTGATATACATTCAAATGGTTTATGCAACATCCTATATAGAAATTTGTTACAGCATATGTTAATATACTGTATGCAAATTACAAATGACAAGTTCATATTTGGATTTCACACAAATTATATATATGTCAAAATATATCAAAAATGGTGTTTATATATATTTATACACACAGTATGTTCAACCATTGTAGTTATAAATATGTACATATAATAAATATATTAGCTGTAATTTTGTATATGTGTTGTTCATAAATGGCCATATATGAACATTTATTCATTCATTTTCTTTTCGGCTTAGTCCCTTTGTTAATCTGGGGTCGCCACAGCGGAATGAACCGCCAACTTATCCAGCATATGTTTTACGCAGCGGATGCCCTTCCAGCTGCAACCCATCACTGGGAAACATCCATACACACTCTGTCAGGCGTCCATTCTGTGTTGTCGTCATGTGATCCCTTTGTTCTGTTTTCCCGCCGTTTCCTGTTCATTAGTTTCACCTGTGTGTCATTATCCCCTGTGTATATATACCCCTTTGTTTGGTTCCTTCATCGTCCGGTATTGAATGTTCCAGTGTCTCCATCTTCCAGTGTCGCCATCTTCCAGTGAGTGTGTTGTAAATAAATCTACGTGTTTTTGAGAATCGCTGTTATCCTGTGCCTTTGTGAGTGAGCGCACCGTGACAGAATACCGGACCCAAACAGAAAGTGCGGCGTGTTTTCCCCCCGTTTTATTTTTATAGTCTTTTTTGCCCCAGTGTTTTCTTTTCTTTCCCCCGTGTTCCCATGGACCCCTTCTACCATCCCGAATTTCTTCTCCTCCTGCTGGAGCAGGGGGAAAGCAGCCTCGAGGACCATACAAAACTTTACTTGTCAGTAGCGAATGTCACCAGCCATCCGGACAACGTGCTCTGCGGGTTTTTCAACACCAGCCTCAACATCGCTTGCAGAGCACGGTCGTCCGAAGATGGTCCTCGAGGCAACTTCGCCGCCTATGTGGAGTGCCACTCCAGACCCAGTGACCAGCCCAACACCACCCATCTGCAGGGAGCACTTGCCAGAGCCCACCGCAGACGGAGAGCCACCCGCGGTGTATGAGCCATTGCCATCTCGAGCGACAGAGCGGAATTACACCGACCAGGAGGAGCTCAGCGAACCGTCTGACCAGGTGTGTGAGCCGGCAACATCGCCCATTGTGGGAGTCCTGGTGGATCTTGACGAACCGAGCGAGAGTTCAGCCCACTTCCACACTGCTGAGGGAGAGCTGTCCCTGGACACTGAGGTGCTGCTCATAGACTTCTGGAGCGAAGTCAAGCCCCTTCCACTGTTCCCAGACAGCAATGATGTAACTCCGTGTCCACTGTTTCCAGACAGTCTCCGAGCCTCCTTGATCCCCGATAACGTTGGCTCCAGGGTCATGAGCAGCACCCCACCCAACCCACCCTCTTCTCCTCCTTTGCATACAAAAGCGTCAACAGCCAATCAGCCAGCTCCACTGTTGTGGCAGTCAGCCAGCCCCCCAGCTCACCCTCAAGCTCCAGTAGAGGAGCTCGCTTTGAGGTGCTGCCTGCCTGCATCGCCCTCTGGAAGGTGTCGCCCAGCGTCAGCTCCTCCAGTCTCCGAGCTGCGAACTCTGCCTCGGCCCTCCGACCCTACGGCTCCACGTTGGCTCTCTCCTCCCTCGTCTCCTGGCTGTGTCCTGGGTCTTCCTGCTCCAGCTCCCTTCCTGGTTCCTCCCTCCTAAGACTCCTCCCTGGCCACCCTCCCTTATGTTATGTTGAAGGCGCGAGGACACGCCTTCAAAGGGATGGGGGTAATGTCAGGCGTCTGTACTGTGTTGTCGTCATGTGATCCCTTTGTTCTGTTTTCCCGCCGTTTCCTGTTCATTAGTTTCACCTGTGTGTCATTATCCCCTGTGTATATATACCCCTTTGTTTGGTTCCTTAATCGTCCGGTATTGAATGTTCCTGTGTCTCCATCTTCCAGTGTCTCCATCTTCCAGTGAGTGTGTTGTAAATAAATCTATGTGTTTTTGAGAATCGCTGTTATCCTGTGCCTTTGTGAGTGAGCGCACCGTGACACACTCATTCACTACGGACAATTTTAGCTTGCCCAATTCACCTATAGAGCATGTCTTTGGAGGGAAACCGGAGCACCCGGAGGAAACCCACGCAAACACGGGGAGAACATGCAAACTCCACACAGAAACGTCAACTAACCCAGCCGAGGCTCGAACCAGCGACCTTCTTGCTGTGAGGCGAACGTGCTACCCACTGCGCCACCATGCAGCCCATATATGAACATATATAAATAATTATATCTAATATATTTGAACATGGAGTTTGCATGTTCTCCCCGTGTTCGCGTGGGTTTCCTCCGGGTGCTCCGGTTTCCCCCACAGTCCAAAGACATGCGGTATAGGTGAATTGGGTAAGCTAAAATTGTCCGTAGTGTATGTGTGTGAATGAGTGTGTATGAATGTTTCCCAGTGATGGGTTGCAGCTGGAAGGGCATCCGCTGCGTAAAACATATGCTGGATAAGTTGGCGGTTCATCCCGCTGTGGCGACCCCAGATTAATAAAGGGACTAAGCCGAAAAGAAAATGAATGAATGAATGAATATTTGAACATATATGCACATATTTTAATTAAAATGGTTGAAAAAATATTTATGTAAAAGGACATTTTTGCAATATTTTGAAACATTTTTATATGACATGTTTTATGTGAAATTCAAATTATATGTCATATATGTAGTTGACATATTTTCCATATTTCAGATTTCTATATAGGCTTACGTAAATAGATTATCTATATAATATATATATATATATATATTTCCACTGCAGTTATTATAATTTCCATTCAACGCTACGTTATTACACGATGAATTAATATAGCTAACAGCGAAACAGCTCAAATGAAAACCAAATGACTTTTCAGTAGTGACAGAAGTTAGCTTGTCACAAATATAGACCAGTTCTCCGCCAGCTTTTTTTTAACAGAAAATCTTCAGGACGCAGAGTTCAGCTGAATGTTCGGGGTTCCTCTTACTGACTTACCACAACAACTAACATTAACTTCCCACGAGACGCTAGGGTGGTTGCACTTCCACTTTACATAGGAAATAAAACAGCTGCATATGTTGCGTGCCAGGTGCAAAGCTATCACATGTGTTGTCCTGTCTGACACTGTAAAGAACACGTGGTGAATTAAAGGTGACACATTCGTCCTGTTGACTAACAAACGTGAATTCATAACTAGCATTTAGCCGAGTCTGGATTTAAGCGATGATGCAATCGCTAGGGTTCTGCATGCCTTTCCAGCAGCCTCATTTTCTCTCTAATCTTCTGCCATGGCATTTTAAAAATCATGTGAGGGCTAACTGAACCTCTGCCATGAGCACATTCTTACCAAGGAAGAAGCTTAACTACTTGCTATAGTTACCTGCAATGTAAGTAAACATGTTTGTAAAGAAACACAACTAAACTTTTATACAATGTGTCTTAAACATTTTGAGAAATTGTAAAGGAAATGGCCTCTTATTTAAAAAAAAAACAGAACTGTCAGCTGATGCTAGTTTCTCTGACATAATGCATACAAATTTAGCAGTCAGTAGACATTGACTGAGTGGTATGAGGATATGTATGGCATACACTAGAAACAGGTTTATTTTAAGAAACAAAATATTTTTTTAGTCTCCAAGCTTGTCTTTTGTGTCCAACAACTGTCATTTATCATTTCCTGAACTGCATAAACATTAGCATGCATTTAAAGTCAATATGGGTATAACAAAGAATAAAAAAAAAAAGAATCTGGTCAAAAAACAATGTTCCCTCCTACTTTTTTTGGACTGTTGCACACTGAAGAGGGCTAAAAGGGGTTATCATTTCATGTTGCCTTTCAGATAACTAGTTGGTCTTCTTTTTAAAAGTAAAAAAAAATAATTACTGCATTCTTTTGTTCTTAAATGTTTCTGACGCACGGAAACTCATTCTCTAACATTTCTGACAGTTGAAATCTAGTCTTAGTGAGTCATGCTCTCTTTAAACATTATTGATTGCCCAGTTGGTGTTATTCAAATTCCTAACAGCCGTAAATACTGTAAGACAAAATCTGTGCACAGATCAAATTTGCCATGCCATTTTTTTACATTTAAAGAATACTAATAATTGTATTCACCAGTGATCCATTACATTGATCAAAAGTAACTGGAAATTCCTTTACATGGCTACTTAAAATTTCTGTAACTTTTTTCAAAGAATAATTAAAATTGTGTTGTGTTTTTTTTCAAGCAGCAAAACTAGTTTAATATTTTCCATATTATAATACACATTATTATTGGATTACAGAAATAAATAAAATATTTAAAAGAGTTATTGAATTGTTATTATATTAATTGGTGTGTACTATGATTTAAAGAAATCAGTTGATACAAATCCACTTATAGTATATATGACTCCAGAACTGCTCGTATATTTCAAACATTTTTCATACATTTTCCATAAAAAGAAATGATTTACAACAAATGTCAAATTTACAGTAAACTGGATCCATTATCAATGTAATATATTAAAAATTATTAAATGTGAGATAGGGAACATTTGATTGTGCTGCTAATTTAAAATGAGGTGACAATAACAGAGTTGACATTTTCCACTATTTTATTATTTACCTCAAAATGGTAACCTCAAACTAGATGGCATGTCTAAAACTTAGTTATATGCATTTTCATCATTTTCATTTTAAAAAGTGTGAGAAATTCACAAAAAAAACATGTAATTACATCTGTAATTACACTGAACATATCTTTTTACCAACCATCCTACTAAGCGTCTCTAACTTGTCCCTAACTTTAACTGGATTCCAGCTTAATATAAGAAAAAAGACATCAGAATACAACATGAACATAATTAACTTATATTCTCTGACAAAGTAGGTATTTAAAAGTGTAATATTTAAAAATATGATTTAATACAATTAAGAAATATTATTGTCCCTGGTCTTTTGAAAGGTTGTAAACATGAAGTCCAGAATTTTTAGACCACATTAAACATTTACACAGAAAATAAGTTTGTAAGTTATTGAAAAGTCATGAAATTCCACAGAAAAAAAAAAAAAAAGCAACTCTTCTCTGATCAGACTTTATTTACGTCCAATATCCCAAACACTGTACTTGCAGTTTTGGCTTAGAAAACTGTCGATAAAAACAATGCTGACTCCTCCAGTCTTTACCAGAGAAAGTCAAAGATCAAACAATCTCCAAGCTGCCTACTGTGTCCTCTGGGGTATAGTTTGTGTCATCATCTTGGCCAAGGAGTGGTGTAATTAAACTCAAGTCTTGTCGCACAGATGTACTCTCTATAAATAGCCCCCATGTGCTGTGGTGCAGGAAGCCCTGAGCTACAGATGGACAAAACCGGCAGGTTGTAAAGTGAGAAGTGCAATAAACTCACCTTGAAAAGCGGCGAATGTGAAATCTGCACAACTTCCTCTATATTGATGTCCACCTTAGCCATTTCCTTCTGCTCTACAGAAAGTCTAAGAGTTGCCCCAGTGTTCTCAGCATGTCCTTCCGGGGTGGAAGACCCAGCCTCAGGTTTGTTTGACGGAAATTCAGGAATACGTTCAGGTGGTTTGGAGTTTATGATTTCATTGGGGATGGCTGACTCTTGTGTTTGTGGTAAAGAATTTGTTTTTACTTTAAAGTCCGCTGTTTGGGAGGATTTTTCAACCAAACTTGGTGCATCTTGTTTTAAGGCCAAACTATTTGATTTTACTTCCAAGTTCAGCATTTGGGCGGATTCCTCCACTGACTTTGGTACATCTTTTGTGTAGTCCGAACTATTTGTTTTAATGTCCATGTCCATCATTTGAGAGGATTCTTCAACTAATTTTGATGTATCTTGTTTGGAGGCCGAACTGTGAACTAAAGACTCTTGCGAAGGTGTTTTTGAAGAAATAAGGTGTTTCCCATGTGGAATTTCTTTATCCACGCTGCTTCTTCTTGTAGACTCAGATGTCTCTGTGGACTTCTTGCTTTTACCAAAGAATATGTCCTTTAAGGAGTGGAAAACTGAGGTTAGAGCTGACTTGTGTTGAGGTTCTTGCTCTTTGTGTGAGGCTGCTTTGGTTAAAGGAGCAGATGCAGATGTTTTTTGTTCTTGTTCAGTTTGCCTGATTTTCTCTCGCTCTCTCTCTTTCTTTGTTTCTCTGGATCTTTCCCTCTCCTCTTCTTTTAATCGTTCCCTTTGTTTCTCCAGCTCTCGTTCTTGTTCTTTGTCTTGGATAGGGCCAACATCAACGTCCATGAGCGCAGGACTCTGATGTTCCTCACTAGCCGGTGACTGCACAGACTCTGCTAAGTATTTTGCCAAGTTCATTCCTTCATAACCATCCTCTTGTTGTCTGTTGCTCTGGGCGGGGGTAACAATCCCCACCTCATCAAATCCATTGGTAATCCGCATCTTCTTTTCACCTGGTTTCTCTTTGGCAGACTGCTTTGCGGCAGCCAGCTCCGTTGGATCACAGATGTGGTTGAGTTTCTCAATCCCATTCTCTGTTTTCATCTCGGTAGTTCCTACAGATGCCTGTTGTGTGATATTTTCATCACTGACTGCAGGCTGTTCTTCCTCTCCCCCTTGAGAGGTCACGTTCTCCTCTCCGTCCTGGGTTGTAGGAGAGGAGCTTGACAGTTCACTCCCAGCAGGAGTCCTACGCTTCCTCAGTAAGCGCTCCTGGTTAATAATGTTTAGTTGTTCTTTCTGAATGTTTTCCTTACCACGACGTCGACTCTCTTCCAACTCTCGCCGCTTGTTTTCAGCCTTCTGCTTCAGTTTGGCGAAGAACCTTTGGTGGATCATGTACTCGCTCATGGTCCCCACCTCCAGCACCCCAGAACAGGAGACAATTCCTTTACTGTTTCTTGCTGAGGCCTGATAAATTGCAGCGTCTTCTTCTGTACAGCTGCCAGATAAAAAAGATGTAGTTATAGTCCCTGTGAGGGCACACTTGGCATTAAGAGTCTTGGTCAATCACAAGTAGACACAAGTAGACACATTTCTGTTTACACCAACCTGATCTCACAATATAATAAAATAATTTTATATATTGGTGAAAAAGTGTCCAATTCATATGAGTTCATTTCATTTAATTCATAACAAAATGTACCATTCTTTAAAAGGGTTCCTAATGCTGAGTTCACACTGCATGATTTTTAAAGTCGTCGGATCACAGTTATTTTCATTATCTGGGTAGCATTCTGTTGCTGCTGTGTTCACATTGCCCGATGGATCAGTGACAGGAGTTTTGCACACTGCATAACTTAGTAATATTTGGTAACACCTCAGAAAAAAAACATTAAAATAATATGGGTGCTCCTACCAAAGTTTTTTTTTTCAAGAATTTCGTCCATTTTTGTGGTCTAAAAAGACAAAAAATAGCCTTTCTTTGTAACAGAATCCTGATGGTTGTGGTCTATAACGCCTCCCCTAACACCCCGATGCCCTGCATCTCGCTCTTTCATTGGCTGCAGGTCATCGCTGATAAGTTTTCAGTCAGGACTATTTTCACACAGCAGACAGGTCCAGATATTTAGCATGCCAAATATTTCACAGGCATTGGTGACATGTCTGCGATTCTCTCTGATCATGTCTTTGATAATTCAAACTGCATGACTGTCACTCACATTAACGAGCACCAATTTGCCTCAGATTTTTTCCATTTGTCAGATGTTTTACAAAACAAGAAAAAATTGGGGCTATAATCATTCACTGTGAACTTGGCATTACCCTGCACCTAAACCTATGATGAGATCATACAATTTTATTTGTAAATCTGGGTCTATAGGCAGGTGTAAATATGTGGTTGTAAAAATGGTAATTATTGATATGTTGGAAAATCTGCTTGCACAACTTACATTTAAACAAAGGATTCAATATTTAAAAAAGTAGTAAGAATCAGCGTTGGTGAAAGAATGTTGCTTTTTTTCTTTAATTTTTTTTTTGGCCCTCAAACCAAACTTACAATCTCAGAAGTAAAAAAGGGGAAAAAGGGGTCCCACTTTATATTAAATTGCCTTAACTACTAGGTACTTACATAAAAAAAAGTACAATGTAATATGTGGTGGTATGGGTAGGTTTAATGGTGGTTAAGGTGTAAGGCAGGGGTGCCCAAACACAGTCCTGGAGGGCTGGAGTCCTGCAAAGTTTAGTTTAATTTAGTTTATTTTACCCAATTAGACACACCTGAACCAGCTTATCAATCTCTTTCTAGGTATACTAGAAACTTCCAGGCAGGTGTATTGAAGGAAGTTGAAGCTAAACTTTGCACTGGCCCTCCAGGACCGAGTTTGGGCACCCCTGGTGTAAGGGATGGGTCAGCAGTGTAACTATAATGTAATTACATGCAGATAAAAAGGCCACATAATATAAGTAATAAAAGTGGGACCGAAAATAAACAATCAACAATAATAAAAATACACAACAAAATTACAGAAACTATATTTAAAATGACAAATGAAAACAGAAAATATGAAATGTAAACCTATTTTTTTATTTATATGTATTACTATTTAAAATAAAAAAATACTTTAGTATGTCAATAATACAAAAATATTGAACTAGGCAACTTACTTGTAAATGTGGAGTGTGTGAGTTTTTCCATTGCGAAATATTTCATATTTGGGAAGACCACAATATCGATCTAACTCCATGTCATCTTTGTACCAGGTCAGCTCAGGGGACGGGTAACCTGGTCAAAATGTGCAACATTAAAGATATTTGCTCTTATTTTATGGAAGTAGAAACAACAACAACAAAAATATTTCAGCCAAAAAGGTTGTATAGTTTTATTTGAAGAAAACACTTCAATCTAAACTTGTATTTTACACACTGAACTATTATCTAAAACGTATTTTGAAGTAACTTAAATTTATTTATTTATTTGTTTATTTATTTATTTATTTATTTTCACAGTCATATCTTAAACCATCTTAACTCACCTGTGACTACACAAGAGAACTTAACATTGCAGGATTCTGACACTGCCTTCGATTTAATTGTCGTCTCAAAACATGGCTGGGTCTCTTCAGTCAACTGAGCCATGACGGTACATAAGGTGCTCCTGGAGATAACAAATAAACAGTTGTCAACTCAACAACCAGCCTATATATAATTCATCACAGAAATGTCAAATTATTCCAGTCATTAATATAGAAATAAATTAATAAGCAACATCTAAAGCAGGGATTTTGCATTGAGACAAAAGTATTATTTTTAGCAGTAGTACAGTATAATAGTATAGTTTAATTACTGGGAAGAAAGGCTGCAAGGTATTAACAGGGTGAGAGGATATTATTTTAGCCTGATAATATTAACAGGTTGCACTTTCCCATGTACAATTTACAGTGGTTATTTTGGGTGGGATCTGGAGGATAAAAAAAATATTTATATTAAACACATTTCAGAAACTGTAAAACAAAGCAAAGGGGAAAAAAAGTCATGTTGGGGGATAGAAGTTGTTATTTGAAGTGTAGTTAGTTTAGGATTGACCTTTTGGGAAGCTTTTATTACCTCGACGGCCTGTAGTTTGAATACCTGTGAGTTGAAAAGCTATTTAGACAAGAGGCAAATCAACACTCATCAAACAAGATCTAATCTTTCACTGTGTGACCCTGATTTTATTCACAGCCAGAGAATGTGTTATACAGTCATACTCTACAGTAAATGCTGTTGCTAAAGGTGCATGTTGTGGTGTCTGTTGGCAACAATCATAGTTGAGCAAACACAATATGAGCGATGTGGCAACCACAGTTACATCAGAGTTCATCAGCGACAAACAAATTGCACTGATGAAAAGGGGATTTTGTGGTTGTATTCAAATTATTATATGGTTAAATGATGTCATTTAATGAAAAAATATCTTTATATTCTACATTTAATTATATACTATTAATGCTCGATTCAATTCAAGTTTATTTTTAGAGCGCTTTTCACAATAATTATTGTTTCAAAGCAGCTTTACAAATGTTGCACATTATTGTATTACAATCAAATTCAGAAAAGTTAGTCATTAGTTACTGTAACTTTATTAGTTACTAATAACCTGAACTAATTAACTAGTAACTAATAGCTTTTAACAGTTAAAGTTAGTATATATAAACATAGTTAACCTGCAATAACACAGTATATAGGTGATGTCTGTGTTATGTCTATGTATATATATATATAATTAATATACATTTACGTTTTACGTTAGTACTTTTTACTAATACTGCTTTACGTCTTTATATATACATTATACTTTCAAAGAATGTGAAAAAGTTTGTATTTTAATGTTTCAAATACCTTTTGCTAAAGTTAAATCTTACAATATGAGTGAAATAATGTTTCATCATCATTTAGATATATTTTTTGGTAAAAAATTAAACAACATGCTTACTGTATTCTGACCTGTATGTAGTAAAATACATAAAAAAATATGTGAGCATACTAAATTGTATTTTATTTGAAATTGTTAAAAACTTAACTCTGGACAGTGGCAAAAATATTAAGGGTTAGGGTTAGGGCTATTTTGGGGCCGTGATCCTGTAAAAGAATCTTTAATATGTCGTTGTTACACTAAATAACATTTTGTTGGATATCTTGGCTGCCAAAAACGTTGAAATTAGGACACATGCTTACATTTAAAAAAAATTTTTTAACTGTATTACAATTTTATAGTTTCAAAATCCCTTTTCATCTCTGACTCATGTATTCATTTTCCAAATATATATTAAAAGCAAAATTAATCTCGAAACCATCATGAACTACAAAATCAACACCCAAACTAGAAGTATGGATAATTCTTACACAACCAGACATTCCCCAATCAAACATTAGCATAAAATTCACATACAATCACTTTTTTTTATTCTTACCTGTTTTCAGGCCTAACATTGGAGAGGTAGTTGCGGCTCTCTGACCTTCCGCTTGGCGATGGCACATCCTCCCCATTTTGGCTTCCCGATCTCCCATTTCCAGAGTAAGAGCGGGTCATGGGCCTCCTGGATGTCATTGTCCAAAACGAAACAACCTCAACAGTCCAAAAAACCCACCAGTCACTTTAAGTGGGATTTTCTGTAGAATAAAATCAACGATTGTTTCCAGGCTTTCGGAAACAAATTGTAGAGTTCCACTTGGTAACCAATCAGAGAGCTATACTGAAAAAGACACAACACTAATCAAACACTTGAAAAAGCTACTAACAATGGTAATAAGCAGAAATATTTATCCATTTAGCACATGCTACAAATTAGGATAATAAAAGCACTTCAGGTCATGAAAGAACAGCGAAATATAGTAAGTTAATTTATTGTTTTTTATGTTTTTAATCATCCAAACAGGAAAAACGGCAAAGAATAACTAGTAAGTGCTATTGTTAGTTATGTGTCGACTTGCAAATAAGTTTTAAAAAGAACTATTCTGTTTTGAGGCCGATCGGTCTCAACAAGCAAACCCTTCGAACAGATTTACAAGTTATAAATAGGAACTTCTGTTCGTTACTTTTAATTTGATCAAACGCAGTCGTTAATATCTGATTCAATCTGATTAATATCTGATTCCAAATTGCTCCAAAATAGGATACAGTTTTAAACTTTAAGAACTCACCATGAGTGTGTTTCTTTGCCTGTTCTTTGGAGTCTTCTGTCCCAGTAGCACTAGAATTGTCAATCACAGCAGAGCATGTGTTGCCAGCAGGACCCTATTTATAGCAGGCCTACAAATAGGTGCAAGAGCACATCACATTTTCCACAACTAGCCATTGCTCTGAAGCCACTTGAAAGTAGCAACCAAGAAAAACATGGCAAAAACTTGAAAAGAAAGACCCAATTGAAAATAATTTTCTAATCATCCTTGATCACAAGATCCTGTCTGTGACTGACTGATCATGCCGTATAGAGATTTGTGGACAGAAATGCAACCGAATGCATCCAGTTTAGTGTATCAGGTCAAAGTGCTGTGATCTGGTGCATGTGGCCCTTGATGACAACTCTTCAGACAAGCTCAAAAGCATGGTCCTGGTTTAATTAGGACAGCCCCCTCTGTGTCACTCTGTCTGTACAGCCTCCCCATAACAGTCAACAGTCTCTCTCACCACTCATGTGTCATTGCATCATTTTCCAATCATAAAAGGGCTCCGGTTACAGGCTGTCAAGCGAGCACTCTCACAAACATACCACACATCATTCAAACAAGAGATGACATGCATGCTCACAAATAATAATAATAATAATAATATTAATAAGAATAATAATAACAGAGGCGGTTCATTCCGCTGTGGCGACCCCTGATTAATAAAGGGACTAAGCCGAAAAGAAAATTAATGAATGAATGAATGAATAACAACAGAGATGTAACCACTAAAGTCTCCATGCAAGTCAAGTAAAAATGTATTGGAATTAGACTTGCTTGTTAATGATCCTTTAAATTGTGGCATCTTTGATGGGACTTCATGATGTGTTACCCATAATGGAATTTTAATTTTTATATCACTTAATAGTGAAGATAAAGTGAGGGCAGCACGGTGGCAACAAGGTCACTCGTTCGAGTCCAACCTTTCATGTTCTCCCCATGTTCACGTGGGTTTCCTCCCTGTGCTCCGGTTTCCCCCACAGTCCAAAGACATGCGGAATAGGTGAACTGGATAAACTAAATTGCCCCTAGAGAGCATATGGGTGTTTCCGAGCACTGGGGGTTTGTGAGTTTATGTACTCTCAGAGCTGAGTTGCGACTGGAAGGGCATCCGCCACATAAACATATGTCAGAGTAATTGGAGGTTCATTCCACTGTGGTAACTCCTGATAAATCAGGAAATAAACCAAAGGAAAGTGAATAAGCGATGATAAAGGGATGGGATCACAAAACCCATCCTAAACCTAACCTGCATTCTAATCCTAACCATATATGTACATGTCATAAGTAAAATTATAGTTACCCTCCACCCCAAATCTCCTCCATATTTAATAATTAGTACCAATGATCTATCCACACACATACCTTTTTCAAATATGGGATAATACAATTGTACATTATGATTATTATTATTATTAGAAGTACCCTTTCTTTTCTTTTCTTTTCTTTCTTTTCATATATTTGAAATATATAATGTGTATATATTGTTGTTATGGTTGTTTTTTGTTATTTGTTCTGTAAACATATGATATGTCTACTGCCATTTATCAATGTTTCATCAAAGATGTATTATTATTATCATTATTATTATTATCATCATCATCATCATCTAATAAGATTGCACTACAAGCAATTATATGGCAAGTTCCATAAAATGATGACAGAATAGAGGGAAAATTCATTCATTTATTCATTCATTCATTTTCTTTTCGGCTTAGTCCCTTTATTAATCTGGGGCCGCCACAGCGGAATGAACCGCCAACCCATCCAGCACATGTTTTACGCAGCAGATGCCCTTCCAGCTGCAACCCATCACCGGGCAACATCCATACACACTTCATACACTACGGCCAATTTAGCTTACCCAATTCACCTATAGCGCATGTCTTTGGACTGTGGGGGAAACCAGAGCACCCGGAGGAAACCCACGCGAACACAGGGAGAACATGCAAACTCCACACAGAAATGCCATCTAACCCAGCCGAGGCTCGAACCAGTGATCTTCTTGCTGTGAGGCGATCATGCTACCCACTGCGCCACCGTGACGCCCTAGAGGGAAGATATATGACAATAATATAACAAGTTTAGAAACAATTATTTTTAAAGTAAAGTGGAGAATTTGGAATGAAATATTCCCCCCTTCTTATAGTGCGTGTAGTACAGTTCTCTCTAGTGTAGAGAAAGTTTAACTAAACAACTATAACTAAGTGTAACTAATTGTATTTATTTGCCAAAAACCCTATTACAATAATGCAATGCAAAAAAAGAATAGATCAGTCGATCAATCAATCAATCAATCAATCAATCAATCAATCAATCAATCAATCAATCAATCAATCAATCAATCAATCAATCAATCAATCAA
>CAIGQV010018227.1:21610176-21635444 GCA_903798115.1 Danio jaintianensis | reverse complement strand
CAATCAATCAATCAATCAATCAATCAATCAATCAATCAATCAATCAAGTGACAGATGGTTCTTCACATACATATACAATTCATATGCATAAATAAAAAATGTCTAAAAATCAAACCAGACACAAAAAATCAAGTCAGTACCTTTACACAGCAGCACGTGCAGCTGAATGCGCAGAAGTTAATTGCGCAGCTACACTGAGCTAAGCGGTAGTGGGAGGGGCAGGCTCGCATTATTACGGGAAACCATTCATTTTTCTGCCAGAAAGATTCGAGGCATGTTGAATGTCCGCACGTTAATACTGCTGACGCTCTGTGCTAGTGTGCATGACGAGCTTTAGGAAGAGAAAGTGACCGAAATCTCAGTCATACCGATACAGCAATGAGCAGCAGGACAGGTGAGTGTAAACCTCTTCATCTACATCTAAACCGCTGATAAACGACGACAAAATAAGCAGATGCTCTTAAAGTCCGGGCTGCTTGTCAACCAGGGAAGTTGTTACAGCAGGCTTTTACCACAGTAACTTTAAGGTTTGAAGTTAGACGTTCATAGTTCAAAAACTCTCTTATATTAAAGGACTCTGTGTGACTCCACTTTCAGTCAGTTCAGTCAGTCATTTTCAGAAATGTAATAAAGATAGATTTTAATTGAAAAGTTGCTTTTAGGATTGGTGTTATATCAAAATTATAATTTGAAGGTAGCCGATCTAAATTTATAGATGTTTTTAATTTATTACAGTTTATTACCTACAAGAAATGAGTGCATTTTTGTCAACGTGCATATAGAACTCTAATTTCTGTATAATGGTTCAATATTTTGTTGCTAACATTTATGTGTGGTTTGTCTCATTATACAGAAAATTATTATTATTATTATTATTATTATTATTATTATCATCATCATCACCATCATTTTATTATTATTATTAGGCTAATCATAATTGCTAAAAAGTGTCAACTTTCCTTATACAGTTTACATATTGGAGAAATGGTGTCAGGGTGGGCTGTACTGTAAATAGTAAACATTGCATGTATTCTTTTATTAATTTGACAAAATCTTATAATATTTTGGAGCTTTGCCTTTGAAGGCAGAGTTCAGCCAAAATACAAATTATGTCATCATTTACTCACACCACACTTCACTTCTTCCGAACTTGTTTGAGATTCGTTTTTTCCCTGTTACACAAAATAAGCTATTTTTTTATATCAAACTCATTAAGCTTCTGAATCACTTTAGGGTGAATAAAATGTTCATGTATTAAATTTAACGTACAGTATTTAAATTAATTAAATTAAATTAAATTTCACTATACAGAAAAAAACTGTTAGTAAAAAGTGTCAATTTTCAGCTTATATATTGAAGAACTGCATAAATTCATTAAAAAGAATACATTAAGCTAATTTATTGTTTATATTTAACAGAAGTGTTGATTTTTTGCAGAATTACATTTTTGAAATCGCAGTTAAAGCATAAGAGTAATGAACCTATTTTAAAATAACATTTGAAAAAAAGATTTGTTTTTCTATACTTTCTATAGTATATTACATTGATAAAATAATAGAGCATAAACCCAGTCATTTCAAAACTACTGTCACTCTCGCTTCATTTATACTTCTGCATGAAATGACTGTACAAACACAGCTGAAATCAAGGCAGATTTTGTTCTTTTAATAATTAATCCTGGGATACTTTCTGTGTAGACAGTCGACAGCCAGACAGACGATTTCCTATATTTTAGGATCCATGTGTCATTGTTTTGATTTTGAATGCCACTCTTGTTGTTATGGGCACTATTCATACTTCTGTTTTCTTTTTAACCAGGTGACAAAATTGTGAAATGACTGACTACCTTAAAAGGTCTTGGCCTTCAACACTAAAGAATAGCACGATAGTCATGAGAACGGGTGTGTATTTTATACTGACCTTATTACCTTATGTGTTATCATTTGTTTTTTTTATTTGGTTCAAGAAGGAAGTGGTGGAAATTAAAATGTGCATAGAAAGTATATTAAATGTAGGTAAAGTATCTTCTTTAATGTTTAAAATAGCTTCTGTATTGAAAATAAAATATGAGTGAAATAATGGTTCATTGTTGTTTAGCATAACAGATATATATGAGCAAAAATGAACATACTTATTCAGGCCTGGACAAATCTTTGTTATATATATTAGTTTTTTTATTAAAAACTTTAAAGGATTGGGGCAAAGTATAAAGATTTAACAAGACAATTAATTAGGATTTAAATATAACTTTTTAATATGTAACCAAATGATCATTGTTCTGATTATGCCTCGCAAAATTGCATGCAAAGAATTTTTACATTTGCTATATAAACTATTGTTACTTTGATTGACATTTTAGAGGTTTTATTTCATAAATTATGCTAAACAGTCATTATTATTACAGTATTTGCTCTGAAATTTGAAATGAAACCAGAAGAATTCTGATATATTGGAAAAAAAAGCTTTTTAAAGATTTAAGATTATTTAAAGCTCTAAAATATGTGCATGTAAATTATGCACATTGTTGTTTTGATGCATGAAAACTCCCTGTTTCTTTTTTTTTTTAAATTAAAATAATAGCATTAAAGATATCTCATTTTCCTAATGTGTCATAAACATCCCTCTCTTTATTGTCTGCATGAACTAACTTTACAAACCCTGCCGAAAACAAGCCACGATTTAGCATTTTTTAAAAATAATCAATTATTGGATATTTGCATGTAAATACTCTTAAATTGGAAATAAACCAGGAAATGTTCTAATAATATCCACATAAAAAAATAATAACATTTAAAACCATATATATATATTTGTTTTGATGCTTTAAAAACACCTTTTGTCTTTGACCTACATCTAAATAAGTGTCTTGTCTTTTTTGTGGTCAGAAGTTGTTATTCTGCAGCAGCCGTTGCCTGTATGTGTACCACCAAACCATGAGGTGACTTTAAGAGTTCAAGCAAAAGGCACTGGTGCACTGAAATATCAATGGTTTGATAAACAGCAGGCAGAGGTTTGCATACTTTTTTATTAAATATTAAAATAAAGATATATTGATATTGGTAAAATAAAAACCCAGATAACGTTCTGCTTAATCTTTTCAGGTGCTAGGTGGGACAGAACCCGAGCTCACCGTCAGTCTCCAGAGGTCTGGAAATTATGTTTGCAGAGTGAGCGACCTGTACTGTAACTATCAGTTCACCGAATGGGTGAAAGTGAGAATCTTAGATGAAGCAGGTACTTTCCATTAGGGTCATTTTTCATCCTGTGCTTTATATTAGCTATGTTTCTCTCCAATGTTGCAGTTTTTTAATACACAAAAGTAAAATATGACTTTAAACATTTGCATATAAAAAACTGCTTCCATCCCATGTGTTTAAGACAATAAAATTGTCCCTTTCTGAAAAAAATGTGCAATATATTAATCATAAAAATGAATGTTAATGCATGCAGGGAAACCACTTTAGCTCTTTTTTTCATGCAGAGTTATTTATTTGGTAAATGTGTATCCATTGTAGCTTATGTAAAAAAAAATCCTACTCAATTAAGCTCAGTATTTTTGTACATTTTAATGGTGTTCCACTTTTTTTATGTGATATCCTAAAATGTGCATAAAAAGAGGTGGATGTAACACTTAAAAAAGCAATTAGTTACTTTACTTAAAGGGATAGTTCAGACAAAAATTAACATTTTCTCACTATTTATTCAAATTAAGGTATTTTAAATAAAGCTGAAAACCTGTAACTATTGACATCAATAGTAGGAAGAACATACTATGGATATCAATGGTTACAAGTTTTAAGCTTTCTTTAAAATGCCTTCTTTTGTGTTCAAAAGAGAAAGAAACTCAAACATTTTTAGAACGTGTAAGGGGAGAGTAAATGATGAGCGAATTTTCAGTAAACCCTTTGTAACTTAGAACTGTTAAGTTGACAACTTAATTTTTATAATTATGCACATATTTGATTTACTTCATAATTTTAAGGAAATAGGTTTAATCTTTTAAAGTAAAGTCAACTAATTACTTTTTACAGTAAAAACAGACTGATGGTCTCAGCAGCTATGTGCTATATTTTATGATTTAAAATTAGGGATGTGTGGTACTGAAAATAAATTATTTCTAAATAGTGTTTAATAACAATATAGGGTTTTGATCTGATAACTTTAGTTGTCACGGACCTGTCTTAAAGGGATAATTCACCCAAAAATGAAAATTCTTCCATTTACTCACCTTTGACTTGTTTCAAACCAGTTTGAGTTTTAATGTTCTGTTTAACACAAAATAAGATATTTTGAAACATGTTGGAAATCTGTAACATTGCCATACATTCTAGGAAAACAAATACAATGGAAGTCAATGGTTCGATTCAACAGAACCAAAAAAAAAAAAAAAACATTTTTGTTGAGCTGTTGTATAAAACCAATATCACATTCGCGGTCATGCTCAAATGCTTATATTTTCACGCCCCTACTAATATGCAATTCACTTATTAACATTTGACCTGATGTGAGGGTTTTAAGACTGTAGTCTCTGTTATATAATTTTTTTTTATTTGTGTTTAGGTGTTTCTAGCACATGGAGGGGGGAACCCCATGTTGTCATTCACCCGAAAAGCCAAACAGTAAAACCAGGGGAGGCTTTCACTCTTAAATGCACAGCGTTGGGCAAGCCTGCACCAACCTACCAGTGGTACAGAAATGGTCACATCCTTCCTGATCAGACCAAAGAAACACACAAGGTAAGATCACTAGATCTTTGATCTTTGCACACTGAAGTCCAAACTTTTCGTATGTGTTTTTTTCCTATTCATATTCGTAAAAATTGTCATGTACACAAACCTTGCACAATGTGAGTGCAATACGTATAACTTAATCCATTCCGAAAAAACACAAAACATTCCGGAGTCAGATCAAGCAGTGATGCTTTGTTCTCTCTCTTTGTCAAAATAGAAAAAGAAAGAGGAAAAGACTACATATTGTGTTCATCCAATACTGCATAGAGAGGAAGGAGATTTCTCCTCCTTATCAAAGAGCTGCGCTGGATTATCCTGAGATGCAGCGTTTATTTCAGGAAGTCAGAGGTCGAATGTTTAAATGTTTAATGTGCAAACATTGCGAACGTAAATTTCGGATTTAGTGTGCAATAACCTTTACCAGGTCATTGCTTTAAATCACGGGCAATTTGCTTTGACTATAATGACTGACTTATCAAAGTTGTAAAAACATCATACTTTGGTTTTCTTTGATTAGGTAGAAAATTCTGG
Source organism: Danio jaintianensis (assembly GCA_903798115.1). Lineage (NCBI taxonomy): Eukaryota > Metazoa > Chordata > Actinopteri > Cypriniformes > Danionidae > Danio > Danio jaintianensis. Next base: position 21,630,183 of record CAIGQV010018227.1, on the reverse strand, counting down.
TGCAGAGGTTGCTGGTTCATACCTCTGTGCTGTGTCAAATATCTTGGAGGAGAGATGGTCTGAAGCAGCTGAAATTGAGATTGGTAAGAGTGGCGTCAATCATTTCTTTAATTTTAATTGCAATGATGAATCAGTGGGTTTGATTTTTAAAGATATATTTTTTATATTTATTTTTGAATAATTAATAATAACACTTTATTTTAAGTGTCCTTTTTACATGTTCAATGTACTTAATATAGTAATTAAAATTGAAGGTACAATAGAATGATAATCAGGATATACAGTACCTAGGCATAGCTGAATGAGAGTTCAGAGTGTGAAAATGACATACCATGAGCTTCAGCCACCATTGTTTTGTTGTTCTCTTGTAAATCCCATGTAAAATGTAAAAATGTAAAAAAATCATGTAAAATTTTTTATTTAAAAAACCCCAATATGCATGCCCCAGGCTGCTTTTAATTGGTCACAATGTTTACTAGTGAGATTACAGCAGGCAGCCATGTGTCGGATCTGTTCACGACTTGACTGTGGGATATAGGGATTTTAAATTTATTCAGCACCCTCCAAAGAGGCATAATGTCTGTTTAAATGTATCTTTTAATGTGTATATTGTGAAACTTTCTGAATATGTTTGTAATGAGGCAGCAAACAAATCTAAATTGCCAAGTATAAGTGTTTAATGCATAGTTGAAACGATTGTCATTTGACAAGGCATCTACTTATTTTGTGACAATTAAGTATTTTTTTTGCAAGTGTTTATTTTAGAAGTGTGTGTTTGTGTATGTGTGAGAGAGAGAGAAAGAGAAAGAGAGAGAGAGAGTGAGAGCGAGAGCGAGAGTGAGCAGTCACTGACACAAGCTGCAGAGCATCAGAGTAGAACTCATTAATATTTACGAATGTTCCAAAACAGTCAAAACCACGATTTTCATTCTAGGAGTGATTTCTGGGGTTATAATTGAGCATATAAAACTGTTTCTGGATAATTTCTGCACATACCTAAGCCACATACATACTCTGTACATATCAGAGAACAAATTAATTTACTGAATCAATGCACTCTATGGCACCTTCAATTACTCATAATTACATGCAACTAACCCACATTCTAACCCTAATCATATAGTAAGTACATTCAGTTAATAAATATTACTCTGTGGTTAATGAATATTACGCTGTAAGTAATTAGGTTCCATTCCTTGTTAATATATTAAAATTGGCAGTCCCTAAAAAAGCATTTAACAGCATATGCATTTCTCACTTTGTTTGCCATCATGATTGGATTTGACTTGCTCATTAGCACTTTCAAATCTTTTTAGCCGCTTTGTGAGATTAAAAGCGATTTAGAAACCCCAAATCAAGGAAAAAGTCCAGTGTTTAGCTTTTTGAATTCTTTTCTTATTGTAGTCCAACTGTACTTTCAGATTATCAGTACTTTCCACAATTTGTAGGAGTTAAGAGCTATCAGGAACTGAATGGTATTTTGAAGTCTAAACAAGTCCCTAGGTACACACCAATGCTACAGTGAAACCAGCTCAATCAAAGCTTCCCTTTTTACTCGTTACATTACGGAACACAAATAATGTGAGCGTTGTCAGAGTATTTTCTTCATTTGTGAAACTTCTGGAAGAATGCAAGCTGTGGACTTAACAACTTTTTTTTCCTCTGGTTCCCCCCCCAGCGCCTCCAGATCAGCTACCAACAACCACGCTTATGGGTAGGTCACACACAAAACCAAGTTTCAGCTCAAGTCAGGTTAAAAATAGAATAGTTACCTGTGTTGCACAATACTTCTACCTTAAATATTTCCTCTACAAAACAATCACCATCTTTCACGCAGGACTGTCATAGTTTTTTTGAAGTTTGATGAATGGCAGGCCTTCCATGATAATGGAAATTAAATATAAACGTTGTTGAAATGAGAGGAATCCTAAAATGTAAATCCTCTACTGTAATGCATGTGTACAATGTACATTATTACCTGTAATGGTCAATTATTGCTATTAACCATTTATTTCTTAACATCAATAATAACTCAAATAATAAATAAATTAACTTCTTTAGGATAATAATAGATTGCCAAACTGACTACAAACTTCAGCAAATTAAATTAAATGTAATATTTTATATGGGGTTCTTTATTTTTTTTTGTTAATTACTATGTTTTTTCCTATTAATTACAATGTATTCATCGTTTCTCCCTGATCTTTAATCTTAAATTATTTATCAAATTAATTATATTATAAACCATTGTATAGCATCCTATAGAAAGTATTCATTTAAGAGTGAGATTGATGTTTAATATTTTTTTTTTTTTTGGAGATTTGTGACCCTGGACCATAAAAACAGTCTTATTCTGCACAGGTATAATTGTGGGAATAGCCAACAATACATTGCATAAGTCAGAATTATCGATTTTTATTTTATGCCAAAAATCATAAGTATAATAAGTAAAGATCATGTTCCATGAAGATATTTAGTAAATTTCCTTTTTATACAGATATACAGTATATCAAAACTTATTACTGATTAGTAATATGCATTGCTAAGATCTTAATTTGAACAACATTAAAGGTGGTTTTCTCAGTATTTTCTTTTTTTTCCGAACACTCCAACAGGTTCCAATAGTGCAACATTTCAAATAGTTGTATTTTCAGATATTTCCCTGTTCAAACTCTCATTTATTCAGCTTTCAGGTGATGTAAAAAAAAATTCAATTTCCAAAAATTGACCATTAGGTTTTGTGGTCCTGGGTCACACAAACATACAAATTTAATGCATTTGCAATAAAAATTTTTTTTTTATTATTGTCATTAAACCTTTCTTTCGCTTAGCAACTGACAAAGTGGCATTACTGATTGGGAACCTGAACTACAGCCACCATCCAGGTTTGATGGCCCCTACTATGGATGTTCATGAGCTGGCCAATCTCCTGCAGCAGCTGGATTTCAGAGTGGTTTCTCTGCTTGATCTCACCCTTCAGGAAATGAAGGCGGCCATTGACAAATTCCTGCAGCTCTTGGACCGCGGAGTGTATGGTGAGTCGCCTATTGTGGGTTTGCATGAAGAGCCTCTAAAATATGCCTGCTGTGTTTCTCATGAAGCCTTTAACTGTACAAGTATTTATCTCAAAGGATGTAGGTTTTACATTCAGGCCAATGACTTGTTTGTGGTGAAAGTTTCAGGTTCCTAGTTGCATGAAAAAAAAAAGATGTGTGCTATATCAAGCTCATTGTAATCTTTAGGATTGCGTTTTTTTCCAGTTCTGGACTCTACACAGTCCATTTGAAATTCTTAAGAAAAAAAAGTAATTTAGTGTTGCTCAATTAAGATCACTGGAGCATCAAAGTGACGTCTCAGAGGAACTTCCATCCGAGTGGAGAAAATGGCTTTTTTTTTCCACTGATACAGTATCAGTGTGTGTCATGAGTCAAAAAACCACAGCACTTTCAGCCAAAGGGCTTTTTTTTTCAGAATGACACGGACATGCTGTGGTCTGGTGATTGGCTGATAAGAGATGCGTGGGCTGATGTTCGCCTTGCAGAAACTTGCAGTTGTGGTGTAAAGTTTCTTGTTAACAGATTTATATAGGTTGCTCAGCTACAGTAGTTAACATAGGGCTTTCATTTTGTATGTTGTATCCTTAACTGCCTCATAAAGAACATAATTTTGGCTCGTACTGTGTTCAATAGAAAGCTGAAAATGGAAATTGTTTAGTCAGTTCTCTTGATGTTCGCACTTCTGTATTGCTGTGTGGTTTACATTACTCAATTTATATCATAATATTGTATCGACTCATAATATAATAATATCAATATTTAAGTAGAAAATGCTGATGCCTACAGAAGTAGCAATGAGTGTAAACAGAATGATAATAATTAAAAGAAATACAACTTTATTTGCAGTGAATTTTTCATGCAGTTCACAGAGCAAAGGAAGATTCTGTCATCGTTTACTCATTCCCATGTTTTGGAAAACCTTGACTTGATTTATATTTCTTCTGTGGAGCTTAGAATGCAAATATTTAACCGGTCTGGGCTGTCAAGCATTAAAAAGGACACAAAAGCATAAAAAATATGTCTAAAATGGCTATTTAAAAAAAATCTTCTAACACTTTATGCTTGTTTAATGTTATGGGCTAGCTTACTTTTTAAAATTAATATTCCTTAATATTGTTTGAATTGAGTGCAACTGGATCAGTGAGTCACTGGCAACTGGAACAAACATTTCACTTGCAGCAAATGTTACAGATTAACTTAATGAGGAAACCCACGCGAACACAGGGAGAACATGCAAACTGCCAACTGACCCAGCCGAGGCTTGAACCAGCGACCCTCTTGCTGTGAGGCGACAGCGCTACCCACTGTGCCACCGCGCCGCCCTTTGCATAAGTTGCAAAAGTTTTAGTAAAAGTTTAGTAAAAAGGATTTACTAAAGACTTGCAGTGAAAAATTAACTATGAAATGGTGTAGACACAGTTGTTGTTTTTTGCCAGCAGCGCATTTGTATCCTGTAAAAAATTTGATCTGCTTCTGAACTTTTCACGTCATCTCAACTTAAATAATCATAACTCAAAAAATATTATGTTAAGCCTTGTATAGCTAAAACAGTAGTATAGTATAGTATAGTATAGTATAGTATAGTATAGTATTGTATAGTATAGTAGTTGAAACCTGATTAACTTATTAACTGATTAAATTTTTTTACAATGTAGGAGTTTACATTTATTAAAAACAAAAAAACATTTATGGGAAGAAAGTATGTAAATCAATCATCTAAGGTGATTTACCAAGGCTTGTTTTAGTGAATTTATTGATATTTGTTCCATTGCGCACCACCCAAAAAGCATATCTTAAAACCCATTTTGCACTTGACATTTCGAAATAGTTGCTGTAGGAGGTGAAACACAGGGAAAAGAGAATGAAGTCTATTTTCATCACTTGTGTTTATTTATTTGGAATGCTAAGAGATAATGTTATCCGAGCATTGAGTTTACTAAGCCTTTTTTAAATCTTTTCCACTGGATTTATTAGAATGTGTTGGCTATAATGAAAGTGAGTTGTTGCTTCTGTATTTTATAATTTGTGCATTGCCAAAAGTGATCAGCTGCAGAATTTTCTTCTCCCGTTTGTACTGTTATGGGATTGTGCTCAAACTAATTTGACCTATTTAGTAAATTTGGCTTGTAATCTAGAGTCACGTGACTGTTTTGTTGCTTTGATGTCATTTTGGAGCATCATAGACCAATCATTCATATGATTGTCATAAAGATTGGATCAGATCTTCCATATGCTCTGTCTAAGTATTCAGAACATTCTCTGTTCTTAGATACCAAAGATAAAAACAGATAAAAAAACAGACATCCATTCTTTTCTATTACACTTTATTTTAAGCTGTCCTTGTTACAGTGTAGCTATTCATTTAACTACTGAGTATTGCTAATTAATTACATGTACTAACTTTATGATTAGGGTTAGATTACGGGTCAGGTTTATGGTTAGTTGCATGTAATTATGTATAATTAATTATTGTGATATAATAAGTAAATGGAACTTGTAACGAGTGTCTCTAATATTATGGGTTTCTGAATTGTACATGTATATTTTTTAAAATAAAAGTACATTTACTAAAATACATACAGTAGTAAATAAGAGTAAAGCACTCAATTAGGGTAAAGTTAGTACACGTTGCTGTACACAATTTGAAACCCTTTTTTTTTAACTGTCTAATTTGCAGCTGTTTTTTACTATGCTGGCCATGGCTATGAACATGCCGGCCGAAATTACCTGGTAGCCATTGATGCTCCACGACCCTACCGTACAGAAAACTGTGTGTGTGTACAGAGAGTAATGTGCAGCATGCAGGAAAGAAAAGCACAGCTCAACGTCATTCTCCTGGACACCTGCAGGAAATGGTAGGCCTGCAGGAACATTATGATCTTGCGCAACTTTACGTTTGCTACAAAGTGAAAAAAAAAAAAAAATCTCCACATTCCTGATGTTACTTGTTGTGAATATTTTCTTTTTCAAAGGTACAAACAAAAAGGTGCTCCCTCTGAAATTAAGCCTTTGGCTCCTTTGGGCAACACTGTGTACGGATACGCCACGTAAGTAATGGAATAACTCAGTGGCAGTCTTTCTAAGCCTCATTCATAACATTGAAATCAAAAATGATTGTTTGGTCCAACAGGAGTGAAGATGCTGAGGCTTTCGAGGTTCAGGATGGTGGCAAGAGCACAGGGATCTTCACCAAGTACCTGAACAAACATGTCTTACAGCCAGAGAGGGTGACACGAGTCTTGGAGCAGGTCTCTGAAGGTGAGTGCTCCAACCAATGCTCCTCTGTTAAACTTATTGAGATGCCTCCACCTACACAATTTTGTATTATTTAGTATTGAAAAATCCAGTCACTTCATTTGGAATCCATAGGAATAGTGATTGTGAATTTTAAATTAGGGCCGAAAGAGTTCAAGTTGGTCTCCGGGATTAGCTGACTTGACTTGACTTGAGTTTGAAAGTTACTTCTGTGTGAGCTTTTATAATAAACGATGGATTTTTTTTTTCCTGACTACAAAATGTTGCTGATGTGATGGCAGCTTTATGACTGTCATAAAATCTGCTCTGAAACTTCAGCTTAAGAGTTATTTTATAATTTTATTGGATCAAGCTATCATTAGATATACAGTATACTCCAAAACTCTTCTCTAAAGCCTGAAGGAAATTTAATAGAAATATAGTATTTTTTACTAGAACATTCATTCATTCATTTTCTTTTCGGCTTAGTCCCTTTTAATAATCTGGGGTCACCACAGCGGAATGAACCGCCTTACTAGAACATTTCAAAATCAAAATAAATATAATAAAACACTTTAAAACATTATTTTAAAAGGATTATTACAATGTTGTTTATGACATAAAATAACAAATAACATACAAAATATTTACATAATGTTTTTTCATTCATGTTAGAAGTTAATCTTTAAAAATTGTGTAGTGATTTGAAAATAGCGATTCAAAAATGAAAATAGTTGTTTAAATTTAATTTGATTCGTCATATAATCACAATCAATGCTAATGTGATTACTAAACTTAAAAGGCATGATTTAAATAAGTAAATTGGAGGGCTGCACTCTTTAAAAAGGATCTGTTAATTTACATTTAGTTAACTGTTAATTAACACATACATGTGTGTTTATTAACTACTTTGAATATTGATATAAATAAATTTGAGGGACTCACTTTAAAAACAACAACTGTTAATTAACATTTAGTTAACCGTTAATAAAACAGATTCACGAATGTTTTCCATTTACCTAAGATTTTCCAAATGAACAAATTGGAGGGCTGCACATTTTGTTTAGTTAAGGTTTTGAATTGCATTATGGGTTCAGGCCAAACCCTAACCAGAATGTTAACACTTGCTTGCAAGCACAATATTAAGAACATATTGTCCTATTACATCATCCTTCACCCATTCAGAGAGATGCAGTGAACAAGGTCACAATGTCTTTCAGTGTTTTGATCATTAACGGATTTATACTTGGAGCAACAACTGGTTAAAATCTGCTGTATGCCAGACATTGGTTTCCTCCCTTGATCCGTACCCTCCACGGCATGATGTGAACGTGGATTTATGTTTTACTGTTGGAGATAATCCCACCTTTCCCTGCAGAGGGCTTATTTGGATGTTTGATGGGTCTCTTTGGTAACAGCACTTGGCTTTTTATATTGTAGCTGCCAAACCATGTGACCTCATTCTCTGGCTGCTGTGCTCAGGTGGGGAAATTTGAGAGCACTTAACCTAGGGATGACTGCTGGTGCCCTATTTACCCCCCGCTTCTGTCTCGTTTGCCTGTCGCTCAGTCTTCACCCGTCCCATGGCCATTATCACTGTGTTTGTCATGCCCACACATACTATGCTTCTTCATGCCTCATTAATTTATCATAAATCAGTGTATCGGCACTGGTAACTGGCAAAACATAACTCACTGTGAGAAATGTTAGTGTGGATTTGCAGTACTTTCCTAGTAACTTGTTTGTCATACTTTTATAGTCATGTTTTTGAAGTATACGTTGTATTAAATGTATTACTCATTTCTTTACTGTTCTAAATGTCATTTATGAAGGAGGAATCTCTTATTTTCACCACAGCTGCATTTGAAATAGTTTTACTACTGTAATATTTTGAAATATGATTTAAAGAACTTGTTATATATTTCAATATATTTTCATGTGTAATTTATTGTTGCCACGTTTCTTTAAAAATTATTTTAATATGCTGATTTGACACTCAAGTTGAAAACTTAAATAAAACTTAATGTCAAACTTAATGCTGCTTAATTTTTTTACAATTTTTAAAAAATGATTTTCAGTTGGATACAATTTGTAAAAGCAGCCTGCTAAGCATTAGCAACATGCTAAACATTCTAGATATAAGCATGTTTTTCATGCTAAACATGCAGAAATTTGTGCTAGCTAGATGTTAAACATTGTAACAGGCTAGCAACATTAATTTGTGTTTACAAGATGGTAAACATTGTAACAGGCTAACAACATATTAAACATTGTAACAGGCTAGAAATATGTTAATTTGTTCTAGCAAGATGTTGAACATTGTAAGAGGCAAGCAACATAATTGACTAAGATGTTAAACATTGTAACAGGCTAGCAACATGCTAATTAATTTTAGCAATGTTTTAACATGCTAGCATAACTCTAATCCACAGTAGCATAGTGTAAAAACATGCTAAATATGCTAGTAACATGCTAAAACATTTTTGTAAGGTGTACAGTGTTTCTGCCGACCCCTTCTTTTTGATAGCAGAACTTGATGATGATTCAGTGTAGTGTGAATTGCTATTTTACTTTCATTTGCAATTAGGGAAGGAAACGTCTAGTTTGTTCCTCAATAGTTTCTAACTTCCCGTTTGTATGAACAGCTAGCTTGCTGAGTCACATTTCATTGTCTGATTATCATGGTGGGCACTGATCACATGGCAACAAGAAAGCAACAGCATGCTGAGAACATTATATATATTTTTGAATTTAAAAAAAGTATCTTGTAGTTTGTAATGAAATGTTTCACTCTGCGACAGATTTGGGAAAGGACCCACTGGTACGCGGCAGGCAGGTTGTGGAGATCAGACACACTCTGACGGAGCCACGGGCTTTGACTGATCCTGTGCGAACATCTGGACACACCATGGAGCTCCACCGGCGGGATGCTTGTTGGAAACAGGCTAATGGTATTAACAGATTTTTAAATGACTAGATTTTGTCACCTAATATCTCTTTCTTAAGTAAGTCTCTAATAAGGTTCCATTAGTTAATGTTAGTTAACCTGTATTTATCTGCATGAACAAACAATAAACTATACATTAATTGCAGCATTTATTCATCTTTGTTAACATTAGTTAATAAAAATAAAGTCATTCATTGCTAGTGCTTATTAACTCAACTTTGGATTTAAGTAATGCATTAGTACATTTTGAACTATAATGATAAATGCTGTACTTTTATTGTAAAAAGTATTTTTCATTCTTAGTTCATGTTAGTAAACACATGAACTTTCATTAACTAATGGAATCTTTTTGTAAAGTATGACCAATGTATCTTCTATTAAAAAAACAGTAAAAGGTTCATTCATTCATTCATTTTCATTTCGGCTTAGTCCCTTTATTAATCTGGGGTCGCCACAGTGAAATGAACCGCCAACTTATCCAGCATATGTTTTACGCAGCGGATGCCCTTCCAGCCGCAACCATCACTGGGAAACACCCATACAATCCCATTCACACACATACACTACGGACCATTAAATATCATGCATTTGTGATCTCTCTTAATATGTTAAAATTATTCACATTTTAATAAATTCTTCAAGGGGTATGTAAACTTTCAAGCACAACTGTATTCTTCATCCCTGTATTCTTCTACCCAATTCCTAAACCTAGCTACTACCATAATAAGTCTTAATAAGCAGCCAATTAGTAGTTTGAGGCAAAAGTCAAAGTTTGGTTTATTAATAGCAAGAATTGTACTTTAAAATAAAGTGTTTATTAAAAGTATTATTTCCAAGGTCCTTTTTATGGATCCATGTGAATGGGGATCATTTTGACAGTGTTGTCTGTACACAAAAAATTGTACTGTGTAAACAAAGCCTAATATTTAAATCTTTAGCAACATTTTGAATTTTAATTTATGGTTTTATGAACATCTTCACAGTCATTTGTGATCATTTGAGTGTGTGTGTTTTTTAAAGTATGAATTTGAATACAAATTTTTGCTTATTCATATTTATTAGGGTAGGAGTTGGGTTTACGCAGAATATGTACTTTATACATACACATAACAGGCAGGTAACGTCCTGGTTACGTCCGTAACCCACGTTCCCCGAATAAGGGAACGGAGACGTGCGTCTGGAACAGACTATGGGAGTGCGTCAGACGACCAATCACTCTGAAGAGTAAGAAAACGGGCCAATGAAATGCCAAATTGCATTGGCTGAGCTCTGCTCCACAGCTGGCAGCAATGAGCTATCAGCGCTATATAAGCTGCACGCTGTGGAGTGAGCCTCAGAATTTGCCTGCTGAAGAGCCGATCACTCTGCTAATCAGCTGGAGACTCAGCTGCTGTGGCTGTGGAGACGCACGTCTCCGTTCCCTTATTCGGGGAACGTGGGTTACGGACGTAACCAGGACGTTCCCCTTCATACGGGAACTTCAACGTGCGTCTGGAACAGACTATGGGAGACTGTATGGAAAACGCCACTGCAGCTAAGCCCGTCACACTCCTGATGTGAAGTTTGCGAAGCATAGCGTGAGCGCACAAGCATCACCAGGAGCGCAACCTTCCAACGTCCCTTAGGCCCTTAATTACCATTACATGGGAATAATATAATTTAGATCGGGGGTCATAAATGTGCTTTTACCTAGCTAATATAGACTAGGGATTTTAGAATTACGACAGTACGTTGGGAAAGCGTGCCAGTCCCCGAAGGGGGAGGACGCTGCGGAGCCACCTGCTACCCAAGAGGGGAGACTTGATGGTAATAGAGCATATGGACTAGCCCTGATGAGGGGGAGTACTACATATGATAAGCTGGTTAGCGGGTAGGGAAGACACGGGTCCGCCTGGTCAGGGGGAACACTCCGTGGCTGAAATATGCATATGGTGTCACCCCAGGGGGGGGACCGCGCCAAGCTGGCACCGAACCTCAGCATGTGGGTAGACCAAATGGGCATACAGACATCACACTGAGCCAAGCACCCGACTCCTCCGCTGAGTCGGGTACTGGGGGCCTCGGAGGAATTCTCTAGGGTTCGCCAAGTGGGAAACTTACTGAATAAATAATGCGCACGTATCTCCGGGTTAGGGAGCATGGTGCGGCAAGTGTTTGTTAACACCGAGCTTAGTTTCCCTCCAATTGACTGGAGTTACCTATTAATCGGACGGAAACCGGCTCCACTCGAAGATTATAGAATCTCGCGAATGTGTTAGGTGTCGCCCAGCCCGCAGCTCTACAGATATCTGTGAGAGAGGCGCTGCGTGCTAACGCCCAGGAGGAGGCGACACTTCTAGTAGAGTGTGCTCTCACGTTTGCGGGACGTGGCTCGCCCTGGCATTGGTAAGCAAGAGCGATGGCATCAACTATCAAGTGGGCCAACCTCTGTTTTGATACGGCACTTCCCTTCTGCCGACCACCATAACAGATAAAGAGCTGTTCACAAGATCTTAAGTTTTGCGTTCGTTCCACGTAAAGGTGCAAAGCGCGAACGGGACAAAGCAGTGAGTGGGCAGGGTCTGCCTCCTCCGAAGGCATCGCTTGCAGGTTCACCACCCGATCTCAAAATGGGGTGGTAGGAACCTTGGGCACATAGCCGGGCCGGGGTCTCAGGATAACGTGAGAGTAAGCCGGTCCGAATTCTAGGCACGATTCGCTGACCGAAAATGCCTCCAAATCCCAGACTCTCTTGAACGATGCCAACGCGATCAGCAGAGCTGTCTTCATTGACAGAAGTTTTAACGATACCGAATCGAGTGGCTCGAATGGATCTCTCTGCAGACCCACCAGGACTACAGAGAGATCCCAAGAGGGCATGAGAGGGGGGCGGGATGGATTTAATCGCCGCGCGCCTCTGAGGAATCGGATGATTAGGTTATGCTTCCCGAGCGTGTTGCCATCCACCGCATCATGATGAGTGGAGATGGCAGCCACATAAACCTTCAGTGTGGAGGGTGACAGCCTACGCTCCAGCTTATCCTGAAGGAAGGATAACACAACGCTAATCTGGCAAGTCCGGGGGTCTTCTCGGTGAGAAGTGCACCACTTAGTGAATAGACTCCACTTCAGGGCGTAGGCATGCCTCGTAGAGGGTGCTCTAGCCTGAGTGATGGTGTTAACCACCGCCGCCGGTAAGTCACCTAAGTCTTCCGCGCTCGGTCTATGGACCACACGTGGAGGTTCCAGAGATCTGGGCGCGGGTACCAATGGGTGCCCCGTCCCTAGGAGAGGAGGTCCTCTCTCAGGGGAATGCGCCAGGGAGGGGCCGTTGCGAGGAGTGTGAGTTCGGGAACCCAGGTCCGGTTGGGCCAGAGAGGCGCAACAAACAAGACCTGCTCCTCGTCCTCCCTGACTTTGCACAGAGTCTGTGCGATTAGGCTCACTGGGAGAAATGCTATATTTGCGCATACCCGGTGGCCAGCTGTGAGCCAGTGCATCCATGCCAAGGGGGGCCTCGGTCAGGGAATAAAACAACTGGCAATGGGTGTTTTCGAGAGAAGCAAACAGGTCAACCTGGGCTTTCCCGAATCGCTCCCATATCAGCTGGACCGTACCGGGGTGGAGTCTCCATTCTCCTCGGAGCGTTTGCTGCCGTGAGAGCACATCGGCACATCGAGCACATCGGCACGCAGCGAACTCAGCCGCGTATGACTCCAGAGGAGCAGACGCCAAGCGAGCTGAGACATGCGACGAGAACGTATACCTCCCATACGGTTGATATAAGCTACCGTTGCCATGCTGTCCGTCCTGACCAGCACATGCTTCTGCTTTAACACCGGTAAAAAGTGGCGGAGAGCAAGAAACACTGCCAACAGCTCTAGGCAGTTGATATGCCAACGCAGACGGGGTCCGAAACACGAACCCGCAGCTGCGTGCTCGTTGCACACGGCCCCCCAGCCCATGATGGAGGCATCTGTCGATATGACAACATGCCTGGATACTTGCCCTAGGGGCACCCCGGCCCGTAGAAAAGCAAGATCCGTCCCGGGACTGAAGGTGCGGCGACACAGCGGAGTGATAAGCACCCGGTGCGCGCCCGCGCGCCATGCCCGTCTGGGAACTCGATCGTGAAGCCAGCGCTGAAGTGGTCTCATATGAAGCAAACCGAGCGGCGTAACAGCGGCTACGGAGGCCATATGCCCCAGGAGCCTCTGAAAATATTTCAGTGGAACCACTATGTTCCTGTCGAGGGTGCTCAGACAGGAAAGCACTAGCCTGGCGCGCTCCTCCGAGAGGCGCGCTACCATAGCGATCGAGTCCAGCTCCAGCCCGAGAAAAGAGATCCTCTGCACTGGGCAAAGTTTGCTCTTCTCTCGGTTGACCCGAAGCCCCAACTGGTCGAGGTGCCGAAGCACCCTGTCCCTGTCCATAATCAATTGATCGCGAGACGAGGCTAGAATCAGCCAGTCGTCGAGATAATTGAGAATGTGGATGCCCGCAAGCCGAAGCGGCGCTATGGCACCCTCCGCGAGCTTGGTGAAAACCCGCGGAGACAGAGAGAGCCCGAAGGGGAGGACTTTGTACTGCCATGCTCGTCCTTCGAACGCAAACCGGAGAAATGGACGGTGGCGTGGAAGAATGGAGACATGAAAATACGCGTCCTTCAGGTCTATAGCTGCAAACCAATCCCGAGGACGGATGCACTGGAGTATGCGCTTTTGCGTGAGCATCCTGAACGGCATTTTGTGTAAATGACAGTTCAGTCTGCGCAGATCTAGGATTGGTCTTAACCCTCCGCTCTTTTTCGGCACGATGAAGTACGGGCTGTAAAACCCACATTTCATCTCGGCTGGAGGGACCTGCTCGATTGCATCCTTCGCCAGGAGGACAGCAATCTCCTCTCGCAAGACAGGGGTGCTCTCGGGGGAAACCCTCGTAGTATGATATCTGGGAGGGCAGATAGCGAATTGAATCGCATAGCCGAGTCTGATCGTCCCAATGAGCCACTGCGACGGGCTGGGCAGCGCTAACCAGGCTAGCAGAGCCCACGCTAATGGCACCATCGGACTGATCAATGACATGCCAACGGAGGGGCAGTTTGGGAGGGGAGTGCTCACCTCGGGAAGCAGAGCGGCCCGAGGAAGAGCTGAAAATAAGAGAGAGTCTCTTACCTTCCTCCCTGGATCCCGCGATGAGGCTGGAGTGAGAGAAAGGAGCCCGTCCTCTTGCACTCCGTGAGCCTGTGGCGAAGGGGCCCGGCGCTGCGAGCTGGAAGGCGGAGCGTCCCAGACTGGCAGGGCTCGGGTTTGCACATCCGGAGAGAGGGAAATTTGCTCTTTTTTTGACAATTTGGGTACCGCTGGCCCGGAGGCCAGCAGTGGTGCTTTTAAAGTCTTTGCTGACTGTAGGTGCCCTCGGCCCTCCACCGAGGAAAGAGCAGGTTCCCTCTTCTCCGGATGGCCCGTCTCAGGGACGCTTCGCGGTCCGTTTACCGGACTTAACGGTGCCCTGGGGCGGTGGCGTCACGATCCCGCGGGAGGCTCGCCGTTGCCGCTTAGCCGGTGGAGCGGGCAGCGGGAGCGGAGCAGGTTTTGGAGCCGCAGGTGGACGCCCTCGGCGAGGGGCAGCCGAGGTGGATGGGGCAGCGGGGAGAGCAATTTTCCGAGCCCGCTGATAGATGACCTCCCCCATCGCCTGGGACTGCTCCTTCACCGCCGAGAACTCTTGGGTAAAGTGCCCGACGGTGTCGCCGAACAGGCCAGCCTGGGATATGGGAGCGTTAAGAAAGCGAGCTTTGTCAACATCTCTCATATCTGCCAGGTTTAGCCAGAGGTGGCGTTCCTGGACCACTAATGTGGCCATCGTCTTCCCCAGGGCACGAGCAGCCGATTTGGTGGTCATGAGAGCATAATCGGTTGCCGTGCGGAGCTCATGCATTAAGCCCGGGGAAGAACCACCCTCCTGCAGCTCAGCCAACTTCTCAGCTTGGTAGCGTTGATAGGTGGCCATAGTGTGTAGAGCGGATGCAGCCTGTCCCACAGCAGTGTAGGCTCTGGCCGTGAGAGACTCAGATAACCTACACGCTTTGGAAGGGAGTCTGGGTGGACCTCTCCAGGTGGAGGTTCCCCGCGGGCAAAGATTGACCGCGATAGCGCGCTCCACCTGGGGAATCGCCTCATAACCCCTGGCTGCTCCGCTATCAAGGGTGGTGAGAGCGGGAGCGCACGAGGACCGGGCAGAGAAAGGTGCCCTCCATGCCTGCGTGAGCTCACTGTGTACTTCCGGGAAGAAAGGGACGGGGGGTTTGGAGGGTCTTGCCCTTCTAGCCCCCACGTAACACCCATCTAAGCGGTCCGGCTGGGGGACAAGCCATCTCCAGACCCACGGCCGAAGCAGCCCGGAATAACACGGCTAACATGTCCGATTCCAGATCCGAGGCCGCACTGACCACCCCGGAGGGTGGCAGAGGGTCCGGATCTTCATCGGAGCATGTTAGCCCGCTCTCCGATGCAGCGATGGACATCACGTCCCCGGTGTCATCTAATGAGAGCGCGGCCATCCCGGGGGATGGACCAGCGCTCTCACTCGAAGCTTGGACAGAGCCAGCTGAGGACTGAGGGGTCCGCGGGCCCGAAGGCGACAGATAAGCCCCCACTGTAACCCTCAGGTCTGCCCGTGTGCTAACCGCATGGCGGGGAGCAGCAGGGGTGACACACCCTAATGCAAGGGTGCGCCGCGACCTTAGCTGTGCAACAGTTAAGCCCTCGCAGTGAGGGCAGCAACTGTCCGCGAGCACCGCATCAACATGCCGGATCCCCAGACATGTGACGCAATGCTCGTGCCTGTCATCCGGGGAGAGGAAACCACCGCATTCAGAAATGCACGGTCGGACGCGTTGTTCGACCGTGTGCTCTCTTAGGGAATTCTGCTCTTTTAGTGTGAAACTGCTCTTTTAGTACACCAGTGAAACGCCCAGGGGACGTAAAACCCAGATGAAACGCCGCTGTTGCGTCTTCTCCCGCACTGGTGATAAACACTGAAACTTCGCTCAAAGTCAGGTTGGCAGAGTAGGTCTTCAGTCTCGTGAGAGGGTCTGAAGCAAATAAATTCTGAGGCTCACTCCACAGCGTGCAGCTTATATAGCGCTGATAGCTCATTGCTGCCAGCTGTGGAGCAGAGCTCTGCCAATGCAATTTGGCATTTCATTGGCCCGTTTTCTTACTCTTCAGAGAGATTGGTTGTCTGACGCACTCCCATAGTCTGTTCCAGACGCACGTTGAAGTTCCCGTATGAAGGGGAACTAGTTAATAGTGAGAATTGGTCTATAAAGTAAAGTGTTACCAAATTTCTTTCTCTTTAAAAAAAAAAAATCTGTTCCCATTGAGTGGCTGTGTCTTACTTTTTGTACAAAAATATAATCTTTTTTTACATTGACAATAACCAGACATTATTAATTATTATTTAAAAAAATTATAATATGAAATTAAGAAGATCATCTGACAAGTCTGCATTACAAGCTACCTTAGTCTTACCTAGTACATGGCATTTCCAGTTTTCCAGGAATGTTATTTACGTATTTATTTTTGATTTATGATGCAACCCCTTTAAAATAATATATTCTGCATCAGTGATGATGAAACAGATTTCAATGCTGTGGAAAAGTAGTCAGTGTCAGTTCAGTGCCTACGCTCAAATGTGCTTTGACCATCTCACAGTTTGTGACTTCCGTTTTGGTTGCTTTTGTGGCTTAGACTGTAATGCATGACTGGCTAGAGCACCACTGTAGGATCATTCATGTCTGCAATAAAACAAAATGGATGTCTTGCCAAAACGACATCACGTGTTCTCACTTTAGACTGTTATTTGTCAAGTTTAAAAGCCATGATGTATGAAAATATATCATTTGGATTCAAGTTTATTTTAGCAAGTAGATAAATTGTACACAGGTATTCTGACACCCTTAAAGAGAGAGTTTGTCCCAAAATGAAATTTCTGTCATATTTACTGATCCTTACTTGTTCCGAACCTGTCTGAGTTTAATTATTCTGTTGAACACAAAGGAAGATGTACTGAAGAATGCTGGCAAAAACATCCATTGGCTTCTATAGCACTTTTTGTTACTATGTTTTTTTGTTACATTTTTATGTTACCTACTATGGATTTCAATCCCAACATTCTTCAGAGTATCTTGTTTTGTGAAGAGAGAAATTTATAAAAGTTTAGAACCACTTTAGGGTGAGTAAGTGGTTAGAAAATGTTTATTTTTTTGGGTGAACTATCCCTTTTAACATGAACACCCTAATGCAGTATTACCTTACGGATTACAGTAGAGCTAAATATGAAATATGCCTAAATGGAGGTATTTCCTTTCATGTATACTCCTGTTGAAAAACAAATGTTGATTTTGTAATATTTTTATAGTCTTTATATGATCCATTTATTTAAAATAACAACCAATTTCACATTTTTATTGCAATTAAAACTACTGCTGATTCAATGCTCAGAGACATTTCTTATTATTAACCCTTTATTGGGAAAAGAACCATATATGGTCACTTCATTGACATTGATTACAATGTAATTTAAATTAAGCCATAAAAGTTTGAAAAGTCTTGTAATAACCCCTAGTAACACTCAACTCTTTATTTCAGTATTTCAGTGAGTGCCTTATATAAAGGGTAATGCTACAATCGTTATGATACAATTTTATCCAGGATTTGTTCTTTTGGTAATGTCTGTACTGGATCAGTGTAATCGATTCTTGCTGAATAAATGTAATAACTAATAATAAAAAAGTAATAAATAAATGAATAGCCATAAATAGTCATAATATAGCAGCACTACATCACCACACATAAATAGTTATGCTTATTGTTATGCTTATAGTTATTGTTAAATATAGTCTCCTTCATATGCTTGTTCTTGTTTCCTCATTAAGTAAATGAATAATTACATAGCTGTGTATTTTTATTCATTTTTGTTTTTCTCAGTTCTTCCTGGCCGAAGGACTCTGGACCTTCAGCACAGTGGTGTCCAGGTGGAGCTCAATTTCTCTGCGCTGTTCTCCAATGTCCTGGTTGTGTTTGGTACGGTGAGGAACACGAGCGCCGTGGCCCAGGACTGCACTCTCATTCTTGAAAGCGAACCAGTAAGTCACAGCTTTTTCATGTCCTCTTTTGCTGACATAAACACATACACATGTATACACAAGGGGGGATATGAGAGTCAGGATAGGAGGGCCCAGAAGAGGGAAGACGGCTCACAGAGTTCATATCGGTTCGTATTTGAATGAGCCTCTTCAAGGGCCATGAATAGGGTTGGATATCGTTTGTTTTATTTACGATATCAGTGCCAAATCAGTGCTAAAATGGTATTGTGTTATAACCGATAATTAAAAAAAAGAGTTACAAAACATGTTGGACGACATTATAAAATAGCTTTTTATTATAAATAAATAAATAAATAAAGTGATTAATGATTAATGGTATCCGAAATAAAGGTTTGTTTTGATATATTATATGTGTGTGTACTGTGTATATTTATTATGTATATTTAAATACACACATGCTTGCATATTATTGAGAAAATGTTTATTTGTATTTAGATATAAAATATATGTGTATATGAAACAAATTCATTCATTTATTCATTCTTTCATTTTTCTTCGGCTTAGTCCCTTTATTAATCAGGGGTCGCCACAGCGGAATGAACTGCCAACTTATCCAGCATATGTTTTACGCAGCAGATACTGTGAGGCGACAGTGCTAACCACTAAGCCACCGTGCCACCTTCGAAACAAATTATATATTAATTTAAATATCTATGCAAAAAAAAAAGTTTTGTATAGTTTTTATGTATGTGTGTGTATTACATATACATGTTAAATATATGTAATACACACATATATCTCATGTCAAAACATACTTTAATTTTGGATGCGAATAATATTTGCCCAGCACTAAAATAAATAAATTCAAAGTTTAAAGTAGATGTAAATATAAAAAAGCAAGTAAAACAAAACTCAACAAATAAACAATAAAAATTAATCCACTTAAACCAGCTACAACAATGTAACACTCACAGTGCTAATACTAACAGCAAAGTCGCTATTCTTAGTACGGTACAAACTGGCTTTAAATTTCAGTTGCAATTATTATGCAAAAATATGATCATATTGCCTTCTCATATCATTATTGCCTTCTCTGCCATGTGTTACTGCGTGTCCTGAACTATGATGAAATTAAAATGGAGTTACTATACATTTCACTATAATATCTTTTTGACAGAATAGTTATAAGCTTGACATCATACCCTTTAAGTCACAGTCTATCATGCAATAATTTTTACCAAAGTAAACCTGAGCTTACTTATAAGCTAATATACATAGGCTTTGTATAAACAAATATTTTAAAATATGCAACTAAATATTAGTAAGTTTTTTCTTTGATTATATTTTGTATCTTTGTTCCATCTTTATTATCACAGTTGATTAATATTTAAGATTTTTCGTGTATGTATGTACACACACAAACACAATAAAAGTTAATAATAAAAAAATACATATTATTTTTTGCAAAGTAATTCTATGATGCCAATAAAAACTAGATTTTTCAAAAATAATAATTTATTTTATTGAAATAATATTTTTCTCATATTTTTCTTATTTGTACTTAAATGCTTACTTGATTTAAAAATTCACATTACACATTTGATACAATGCACTCATGTAGATACATACATTTAGATTGTACTTGTTTTACAAAATACTTGCACGTAGTTACTGTATAT
>CAIGQV010018227.1:21596857-21608729 GCA_903798115.1 Danio jaintianensis | reverse complement strand
TATCTATCTATCTATCTATCTATCTATCTATCTATCTATCTATCTATGTGTAATCTGTGTAATATTATTATTATTACATTATTTATAAAATGAGAAATCCTATCAACACATTTTATTAATAAAATGTTACTGTAATTTAACTTGAAATGTAATATAAAGTGGAATATATTACTATTAATTTATATTAATAATTGTATATATTATATGTTATAATAATATGTAATCTATTAACATTTACATATTTCTATTTCGGGCTGCACGGTGGCGCAGTGGGTAGCACGTTGGCCTCACAGCAAGAAGGTCGCTGGTTCGAGCCTCGGCTGGGTCAGTTGACATTTCTGTGTGGAGTTTGCATGTTCTCCCCGTGTTCGCGTGGTTTCCCCCAAGTCCAAAGACGTGGTATAGGTGAATTGGGTAGGCTAAAATTGTCCGTAGTGTATGTGTGTGTATGGATGTTTCCCAGTGATGGGTTGCAGCTGGATGTTGTAAAACATATGCTGGATAAGTTGGCAGTTCATTCCGCTGTGGCGACCCCAGGTTAATAAAGGGACTAAGCCGAAAAGAAAATGAATGAATGATTGAATATTTCTATTTCTAAATTGAATCTAATTGACAAGTCAAGTTTAATCAAGGCCTACTCAATTAATGCAATTTAGCTTTAAGATATTTTTTTATCCAGATAAATCTTATGCAATGTTTTGTAGCCTAGTATATGCGTTTTGATTGATTCAGTCGTGAGGCTAACAAATGTGAGGCTAAAAAACAAACAAATAAAAACAACAACAAGAAACGGCAGCGATTCATCCTTGTGGCTTTACTACTAGCTTTGTCCAGCATCTTATTGGACAACAACGACCTCCAAACACGCAGCAGCACCCCAATCTTTCATTGTCCATTTCAAGCGAGTCCTTATTTGCAGGACAACACCATTGGCTAGAAGGCGCGTCAATCAGCCTCTATGGTCCCGCCCCCTTGCTCAAATATCAAGCGGTGAATGGTCAACAGTCGGGCTGGCTGCTACTGTCTGCTCGTAACCACAGCGACTTAATCTGGACCTGGATGCTCGCCGGAGGAACCTGTTCGCAAAAACAAAACCCCAAACACCGACCCGAACAACTGCGGCGTTCATGTCAGGGAATAAAGATGCTGCGGGCTTCGGTTAGCGCGTTTCACCTGGGCGACCGGAGAGTTTGGTGGATGTGACATTGCTGGAGGTTTTTGTTCTGGTCCCGGACGCAGACCAGCGTTGATCGTGAGCGCAGAGATGATGTTGAGTCGCCTGATGAGTGGCAGCGTCAGAAACCTGGAGCGGGAATACATGTGCACGGTCAGACTGCTGGACGATACGGAGTATACCTGCACCATTCAGGTCAGTCTCAACAGCGGCACCTGTGCTGCCGAAATAACGCGATCAGCAGACCTTTTGTTGCGGGCTGAGAGAAGCGTGCGCAGTGGGTTTTAACAGCAGGTGCCAGCAGCTTCCCCCCTAAAAAACAGCTCTCCTTAGAAAACAGTACATCTCGGTGAGCTGCGATAAATTGGTTTTTGGATAGAGTGGGCTTGTTTTGCTCTCATCTTGATGTGTTGCATTCTCGTAAACCAGAACACAACACTCTGTAGGGCTACTGCACTGGAATCTAGAAGCTGGTTTGTTTATGTTTGTTTGTGTGCTAGCAGTTTATGTTATGTGAGAGCATCCTCAACTATACTTGGACTCATAATGGGTAGGCTGAAGATTTTTTTTTAAAGCGTTCTGAGGGATTTGGTCGGTATAAAGGAATAGTTCACCCAAAAATAAAAAGTCTTTGTGAAACAAAAGGTTAACACGAAGAAAGAGCATGCTTTGAGAGCAAATGGTGACTAAGGCTGTCAGTCACTAATATTCTCTCTAACATCTCCACGCCAAGCATAACAGATTTTTACTTTTCAAGTTGGATTTTTATGGCTTTACTTTTGGCTTTACTTTTGTGAAGACTCAGGTCTGGACTGGGTATTTGAGACAGTCCTAAGGGAATTTTTTGGGGTGAAGAAATAGTTCACCTAAAAATAAAAAAGTTGGTCGTTATTTATTTGCGTCAGAACAATTTTTTTCTTCTGTAGAACACAAATGGAGACGTTAAAGGAAAAGTACGGCAAAAAATGAACCTTTGCTGTAAATTTACTCACCTTCAGAGCAACCAAAGTGTGAGTAACTTTTGTTGGTGGTTCATAAAATGCAAATTAATGGATATGGATACTTTGAGAGTAAATAAACAAATATACAGGCAAAACAAAATGAATACTCATCGCCGTGACAAGACTTTGAGGTTTTAGAACGTGAAACAATTAGTCTGTGCAAGTCTGAAACTATTAATTTACTGACAGCTTAAATAAAAAATGACAGATTTTTCTTTTTTGGGTGAATTATGTTCTTAATTTGTGCCGGGGTTCTTTACTGACTGCCTTATACAAGAACGCATCAGAACATCTATTTACTCACTTCACATGTCCCTTTTACAGTTTATTATCATAGGAGCGGAATTGCTTCATAAGCAGGAATATATTGTATGGATTCTGGCATGATGTCAACACTACACATCCATTAATAATGTATGCTTTGGTCTCCAAAACTGCCCCTCGGGCACTTGTAAATCAAGCAGTTTAGCAGAGCAGCATGGCTGGCTAGCTGCTAAGCACTGGCTGTACAGGAGTGTGTGAAATCCGACAGATTATAGGTCTGTTACTCAGTGATGAACGAGTGTTACATCATAAACACTGGGGATAGAGAAACTGCAACCAAACCTAACTATTTCAGTCTTCTCAGTTGATAGTAGTTGACTTTTTCTCAGTGAACCAACACTTTGAATACTTTTTATTCTAAATAAACAAATCACACTTGAGGTTTCATCCATGCTTAGTATTTTGGGAGATTTCTCTGGACTATAGGTTGGTTGGATTTTGTATGATTTATTCTTGTTAAAAATATGTTTTATATAGCATACATTATTAGCTAAAAAACAAACCTGTAATTCACACTATTGTCAAATTAATACTGATATAATGCACATTTAAAGTGTTATGAACATTTTCAGATTTCATTAGTACCAATTTAGTACATTTGTTCTTAAGTAATTTTATTTAGTGCTTTTATTAGTACTAAATCATGTTTCATGATTATTGCTAATTACGCAACATCATTTTCAACCGAAAAAACGAAAACGTTGTATACGTTTTGGCCATTTGTTTACATGGCAACAATATTTTTTGGGGCCTTTATTCGTGAATTAGTTAAATAACTGCCAGGTTTTTACCTTATTAAAATATGATTTACAGTGCACAATTGATGTTGTGATTTTTGCCTGTTTGTTTGGAATATTGATGTATTCCATGTAAATTATGTTGCATAATATGGTTCATAAAAGATTTACATAAGCAACTATTATCTTTATTAATATTTATATGAATCATGATAAGAAGGTCACTGGTTCGAGCCTCGGCTTGGTCAGTTGGCGTTTCTGTGTGGAGTTTGCATGTTCTCCCTGTGTTCACGTGGGTTTCCTCCGGGTGCTCCGGTTTCCCCCACAAGTCCAAAAACATGTGGTATAGGTGAATTGGGTAAGCTAAATTGTCCGTAGTGTATGTGTGTAAATGAGTGTGTATGGATGTTTCCTAATGATGGGTTGCAGCTGGAAGGGCATCCGCTGCGTAAAACATATGCTGGATAAGTTGGCAGTTCATTCCACTGTGGTGACCCCTGATTAATAAAGGGACTAAGCTGAAAAGAAAATGAATGAATGAATGAATGAATCATGATTTGTAAGTTATTATAATTAGCTCCCTGCAATCTTGAATATTGTAAAATGATTCCCAGATTTCCACTTTAAGACCTTTTAATTTTGATTTTCGTTTCAATCAGAGCATAGAAAAAGAATAATAATATTGATAAAAAGTTTTTAATAAGAGATAATTAAAAGAGATACATATTATTTGTTTTTTAATAAGGAGACTCTAGACCTACAGTTGGCTTTTTTTTTTTTCCTCGTCTGAGGCTGTTTGTGTTTCTTTGAGGATTTCTTTTGTTTCATGTGTAGCTTGAAATGAAACGGGAGCTCGCAGATCGCTTTCCATTACAGTCAGTTTGAGAGCATCCTATCCCTCAGTGCTCTGAAGTCTGAGAGGACTGTGGCACCTGGATGACACACACTCCCTCAGGGCTTTCATACGCTTTCCACACATCAAGACAATCATTGCGAGGATTAGAAGAAGGAAAAGAGAGGAATTTTGAAATGCCGTTTATGAGAAGTAGTGTGTTATTGCCGAAGATCCACATTTTGTGGACCTGTTGATGTTTAAAGACCTGCTGGGGCTGTGCAATTTGATGAAATATATCGTATAGACAAAATAAAAAGTCTATCTTTTCATATTATGCTCTAGAGTTGTCACAATTCCATAAATTCATGTCATAATACTATACCAGCTGAAGTATCACGATACCAGGTAGTATTTTCGATACTGTATTAATTCATAATTCAAATCTATGAAATGAAGCAAATTGTGAGAAATTACTTTATATAAATATATTGTAATATGTACATTTAATTAATAATTCACTTATTATTAAAAAAGTATTATTCCTACAGACATTCTCTGTTTTATTTGTATATACTGTGACTCTTTTGTTGTTAATAAAATAATAATAAAATAAATAAAATCATTGATTGATTGATTGAATCATTCCACATGCAACATTACCGTTAATGGTGATACTACTGTTTAAAAACTACAGTAGCACCGCCAGTATTTTGGAGCCATAGTATCGTGGTACTACTGGAGTACCGGTAAACCGTGCAACCCTATTATGCTCTATTGTTTATTTTGTGGTGTCATAAAATATATTGTTTACGGTATTACTTTTTCATAATGTATTTGAGCTCACACCATTATGGAGAGTCAGACATAAACATAACAGCATCATGAAAAAGTTGCAATCTTGAAAGTACAATGTTTACGTTTTGCATTTTCTTAATCTATTTTTTTATTTAAATTTTTATGTCTGCCTTTTTGAAAAGTGTTTTATATTTTATTAATATGTATTCTACATTTCTACATTTTTAATCAAACATTTGAAGTTCTAAGTAAAGTGAGAAATATGATCACACGTATTATAAATGAGTATATTTCTAAGTATATGCTTTAAAATGTAAAAAAAATACATGTGGTCAATATATATATACATATATAAATATATATGGGCTATGAATTGATTTAATTTATAAAAATAGTTATATGTTGTGATATACATCATTATCAGGATATATGATAACTTACATTGGGATATGAGATTTTTGTCATATCACCCAGCCATTTTTACAGTAAAATGGAATAGGGATATGTGGATATTTCAGATACAGAGTGTGATATTTTTTTTAGCTCTTCTGATGATAAGGCTTTGTAATCATATTCTGATTGAATGTACTTTTTTTGACATAGATGTAATGAAACTGTGTAAAATACATATTACATCATTCAGATTCATCTCACAATTGAAAAATATTAGCTTATTGTAATTTGCTCCCCTCCCCGTTCTTTTCGCAAAAAACACTGTCAAAAGAAAATATAAATTTACAAGAATTTATGACAATGAATATTACAGGGAAGTTACAAGGAAATTACTGAAAAAAAAAGTAAATGTTGACAAAAAGTACAATGTTATTATAGCGTTAACGTACTTTATATACCAGAATATGCTTTCTAATTTAAAACATACCGATAAGCAGCACAATGAAACATGTAAAAAAACATAAAGCCACAAGACGAAATGGCCTGTAAAACCTGATTTATACACACAAAGAATGGTAATGCATATGACGATAAAATAATACATAAGCAGCATTAGCTAAAGGATTTTATATAACACATAACATCCTAAATGTACATTACTAATAAGAAAAGAAAAAAAAAAGATTTGTGTAATAAATAATTAAATGGATGTGTCATGCTGGGACTTCTTTTGGTATGGTAATTTATTCATACTTGCAAAAATGCAAAAAACATTCAGTATTTTCTATTAAAATTACAACAGAAGGTGTTCCTTCATAATAATTAATAACATTGTGCCCTATTTGTACAGATTTCTTGGTCACACTTAGTTCACATAAGAATGAACAACACTTACACAACATTTATTATTCATAGGTAATGTTAATTGCAACATTTACCAATGCGTTATTAAAATCCAAATTTGTGCTGGTTAACATTAGTTAGTGCACTGTGAGTTAACTAAGGACTGTAAGGACTAACAGTGAAATAGTTCTACTTTTCCACATAATGTAAAAATGGCATAATAAATGTTTTCCTGTGGTGTTTTTAGTGTGTTAAATGTGTGCTTTATTTAAAATTTAAATCCAACATGTCATTAAATTACATAGTTATTATATTGGCATTGTCAGTCAACTTTCTCAACATCAACATCAGCACTTTAAAGTGAATAGAGGTGTCTTTATACAGTTGTAATTGCTGTGAAAATACATTCATTCCACCTCTGAGCTGCATTAAACAATCTGCATTGTAAAAAAACTTAGAAATAAACATGAAACGGAAAGCTATGGTTGCCAGAATTTTACAATTGAAAATACAGTAGAAGGGCAACATGGTGGCTAAGTGTTTAACACTGTTGCATTACAACAAGAAGGTTGAGTCTTGGCTGGGTCAGTTGGCATTTCTGTGTGGAGTTTGCATGTTCTCCCCATGTCTGCATGGGTTTCCGCTGCATGCTCCGGTTTCCCCCACAGTCCATAGACATCCAGTATAGGTGAATTGGATAAACTAAATAGGCTGTAGTGTGTGAATGGGAGAATGTGTGGGTGTTTACCTGTACTGAGGGTTGTACTTTAAATGCTGGGTTGCGGCAGGAAGGGCATCCGCTGTGTAAAACAATTGCCAGAGTAATTGGTGGTTCATTCAGCTGTGGCGACCCCTGATAAAGCAAAGTGAGTGAATACAGTAGAAACTTTTAAATACATTTTTACATTTAAGATTAACTGGCTATTTCATTAATTTATACTGTTAATACAGTGTTAATACAATAATGTTTTAAAGTACTAACATCTATATATTACACTGAAATAAACACAACCAAAAGCAGGTGATGATGAGACAGTCATATGAGCCAGTGCTCATCACAAACAGTTTTCCACAAGCACTTTCTCAAATTGCAAATTTTAACCTTAGAGTGAAAGTTTATCATTTGCATGTGTTTTTGAGGCCCGTAACAACAAGAGCATTTCAAGGTAGTTTAAACCATATGGGTATTTGTAGCTTAAAAATTCATTGTAATTATTTACACAATGAAGATTATACAGTGTTATTTTAGATTTAATTATTCTAAATATTCATTCATTCATTCATTCATTCATTCATTTTCTTTTCGGCTTAATCCCTTTATTAATCTGGGGTCGCCACAGTGGAATGAACCGCCAACTTATCCAGCATATGTTTTACGCAGCGGATGCCCTTCCAGCTGCAACCCATCACTGGGAAACATCCATACACACTCATTCACTACGGACAATTTAGCCTACCCAATTCACCTGTACCGCATGTCTTTGGACTTGTGGGGGAAACCGGAGCACCCGGAGGAAACCCACGCGAACACGGGGAGAACATGCAAACTCCACACAGAAACGCCAACTGACCCAGCCGAGGCTCGAACCAGCCACCTTCTTGCTGTGAGGCGAACGTGCTACCCACTGCGCCACCGTGACGCCTTATTCTAAATATATATATATAAATATATTCTTTGGCTTAGTCCCTTATTTATCAGGGGTCGCCACAGCAGAATGAACCGCAACCTTCTTGCTGTGAGGCGGCGACTGTGCTAACCACTGAGCCACCGTATATACAGTATATGTATAAATATTCCTTATAATTTTTTTTATTATGCAGATACACTCCACTGAGAATTTTCCCAATCAATCTAAAATGATAAATCCCTTCCAAATAGAGCTATTGAAGTCATCTGGAGAAACTATATTCATATCGCAATACATTACAGATAAACATAATATCGCTATGTAATTTTGTAACAAAAACAAACAAACAAAACAAAAAGTGAAATATAATGCAGGGAATTCTGTCAATTTACAGTTATTCACTGTATGTATTAAGGAAACTTACTGTTAACCAGGTAAAAGATTTTGAATGTAACATTTTTACAGTTTTTAATCATTGAAACTACAGAAACACAATTGTGCCACATTTGCAATGTAAATATAGCCTAATAAAAGTTCTTCCATGCATTTTTGAGAATGTTAATTGTATCCGGGCTGTGTGTGTCTGTAGCGAGCGGCAGGCAGGAGGTGAGCAGCAGGGCTGATATAGAGCTGGAGTGGCTCCAGTGCAGCCAGCAGCAGGTGTGCCGTGTGCAGCAGTGCTGTGTTGTTTGGCACGGTGACGTAATGGAGGAGAGACTGTGACAGAGCAGGCTGCCAGCTTCTCTCTCTTTCTCTCTCTCTGCGAACAGAGAAATAATCCACACTCACTAGTCAGGGCATCCGAGGTTGAGAGTGCACAGTCATTGTTTAACGTCCTTTCTGCCCTCTGCTGGTCCTGCTATATGGTCTCAGGCCTGTCAGTTTGGCCTCGGGGTTCCAGGACACCTAGTCCGGGGAAGGAGCAAGTGAAAGGCGGAACTAGGTCACCCTTTTATTCTCTCCCTCACTCTCTCCCTCTTTAGCCCAAATATCTTGTTCCCTCTATACAGAGATTCAGTCCCTCCAGGAAGTGCTTTCATCATGAGCAGTTTCTTTTAAAGCTCCCTGGTGACTTCAGACCTGATATGAATTAGCGTAGCTCGCGAGTTTCTTTCTTCCGGTGGAAGATTTGTTCATTTTAAGTGTCGCTAATGTACTTTTTCTAAACTGAAGTCCATGTTTTTGTGCTGCAGTGAACGTGAAATTAAAGGTGTGATATGGAAATCTGTACGACACAATTAAATGTGTTAAGTGTAACACGTTGAAGCTAAAGCGAATCTGGGAAATGCTGACTATACAAAGTTTGAAATGGGTTTATTTATGGACTTGGGCTGCATTTAAAGGGAAGGTTCACTTGAAAAGAATGTAGTTTTTATTATTTCAGACCCAACAGGATGGGAATGGTTCCATACGGTGAAAGCAAAATGCTGACCAAGGACTTTCAGACTTTAAAAAATGACATAAAAAGTGACCATAAAAATACTGTAAGTCATATGACTCACGACTACTCAATCAGCTAAATCTGCACAAAATTGAAAAAAACAAAAAAAAAAAAAAAAAAAAAAAACTGACAGTGCAATATACAAAAATACATATGTTTTCAAGAGACCAAAAGCTGAATTTGAATAGATTCAATCAATCTAGAATGGCTACACTGTAAAAAAATATCTGTTAAGAAAATCTAAGTGACTTTTATTGACATTTTAGTAGTTTAAAATAATATAATTTATAAGAAATAATATATAGAGAAATGCATGTGAAATGCATGTGAAGAAATGAAGTTTGCATGTTCTCCCCGTGTTCGCGTGGGTTTCCTCCGGGTGCTCCGGTTTCCCCCACAAGTCCAAAAACATGTGGTATAGGTGAATTGGGTAAGCTAAATTGTCCATAGTGTAATGTGTGTGAATGAGTGTGTATGGATGTTTCCCAGTGATGGGTTGCAGCTGGAAGGGCATCCGCTTTATTTTTTATTTTTTATTTTTACAGTGTAGAGTGATTTTTTTTTTGGAATTGCATCTGGATAGGAACTAAAATAATTTGTAAACAAGAAACAAGATTTTTTTATTATTAAACAGAAAATAATATTTTGGTATTTTTTGTTTCTTAGGTATATTTGATGTCTTTGGTGTTTATCTTTAAAAGATTTAACTCAAAACCTTTTTTTAGTACCCATGAAATCTGTTAAATGTGTAAAAAAAACAACCAGTCAGAAATGTATGTTGAAAATTAGCAGCAGTTGGGTTCTGAAAGTCAAAACTATTCTAGGGAAATATTGCTTCACTCAACTCACAATTCGATCTATCTATATAAATAAAAAAAATGATGCTGTTGTTATTATACATTTTATATATTTGTATTTGTATGTAGTGTTATTAAGCTTCAAATTATAGTTTATTGTGGTTTTAATTTACTTTGTAACTTGTTGGTTTGATTCATGACAATGGTTTAACAAGTACTTTATTATAAATTGTAAATTGTGATGTTATATTGTAAATACTCTTCACGTTGTCTCAATTGAATTTAAATGGAAGTAGCCTATCACCTAAAAAAGTTACCCAAAAATGCCTAGCTCATGATTCTGGAAGTTCATGAATAATGTATGGTCTCTGTGTGTGTGTGAGGGATGAGTGAGCGAGATCTCCTCTCATCATAAGATGCTCTTGCAGAGGCAGTCTGAATTTGACTGAGGCTGCAGCACTTTGCATCCCTTTCCCTCGCTGTTGTTCTCAGTGATTGCAGGCAATTTACAAGCTTCTCACATCTACAGGTCACAATGAAAAAGCACACAGACAACCACAGTTAGGCTGCTGTTAACACTGAGAACATGATGAGTGTGTGTGCGTGTGTGTGTGTGCGTGTGTGTGTGTGTGTGTGTGTGTGTGTGTGTGTGTGTGCGTGTGCTTGTGTGTGCTTGAGTGGGATGAAAGAGAAAGGGAATCACAAATTAGCACACACATCACACACATGTAATTGTCCTCTAAATACAAACACAAATAATGGAGTATTTGTGCTTTTAAGGCAAGAAACTGCAGGTGAATAGGGTAAAATAAAACGTACACTTTTTCAAACACAAAAGTTGTTGTCCATGGTCCCATAATCTCATAATTCAAAAGCATAAACAAGAAAAAGAAAACTTAAATCACAAAATCGTATATGTGATGTATTTGAGGGTTTTACAGAGGGGATTTTGGGTATCTCTGTTTATTGCTCTATAATTCTGTACTCAGTAATTCAGTAAATACTGCAAATACTTGGAAGAAAAAACTAAATAAAATGGATCAATCAAATGTTAAGGGAATATTCCTCAAAAGGACAGTATGTGTAAAATTGTACATTCTGTTTAAGCGGAGATGTACTGTATGGCTACTGTATGTGCAGGAGGAATTGTTTTTTGAGAAAACAACCTTTAAATATTCATTGTATTAAAGTCTAAAGAAAAGAAGGTATAGTATGAAACTTTTAAACGTGTATTTTGGATGTTTTTTTATGAGACTGAAAAATATAATCACTTTAGGAAAAGCCAGATAATTTTTGCCTGCAGTTTCTCACTTTGAGATAAATGATATGGGTTTTTCTAGTTGTTATTCGATTTGTTCCTTGTTGGGTTTTCCAGCATTATAGTCCTGTGAGAACATGCGGGCATCTCCGCTTATCACTTCTTGTGTTTTGTACCCTGGAACTCTAATTAGCACTAATTGCAAGTGCACTTAACCATGCTGAAGATGCATCTCTCAAACCCATTGCCATATTGCTCTTTGTAACCAAGAGATTTGTTGAGGAAATGCTTTTGAGAGGCATTCTTGCATTTTAGAGGGAAAAAGCGAGTTGTGTGTCAGCCATTTCTGGAAGAACATGCTGTGTTATTTCTAGGTGAATGATCCCACTATGTAAAACATGAGCATGTTTGTGGTTCAAGCATCAGGTACTCGCCTCTAGAATCACTCAAGCACAATTAGATAGATTTTACAGGGCCTGGGAAGAAAATCAAAGCATTGCCTCTGATCCCAAATGCAAGTTTAATGTAATATTTTTCATTATTGTTTTCAAGATAATATAATTTTTTATCATAACATTGTTCTATTTTAATATAATATAATATAATATAATATAATATAATATAATATAATATAATATAATATAAT
>CAIGQV010018227.1:21567327-21592681 GCA_903798115.1 Danio jaintianensis | reverse complement strand
TCCGGGTGCTCCGGTTTCCCCCACAAGTCCAAAGACATGCGCTATAGATGAATTGGGTAGGCTAAATTGTCTGTAGTGTATGAGTGTGTATGGATGTTTCCCAGGGATGGGTTGCAGCTGGAAGGGCATCCGCTGCGTAAAACATATGCTGGATAAGTTGGCGGTTCATTCTGCTGTGGCGACCCCTGATTAATAAAGGGACTAAGCTGAAAAGAAAATGAATGAATGAATGAATAATATAATATAATATAATATAATATAATATAATATAATATAATATAATATAATATAATATAATATAGGGCTGCACGGTGGCGCAGTGGGTAGCACGTTCGCCTCACAGCAAGAAGGTCGCTGGTTCGAGCCTCGGCTGGGTCAGTTGGCATTTCTGTGTGGAGTTTGCATGTTCTCCCCGTGTTCGCGTGGGTTTCCTCCCGGTGCTCCGGTTTCCCCCACAAGTCCAAAGACATGCGGTACAGGTGAATTGGGTAAGCTAAATTGTCCGTAGTGTATGTATGTGAATGAGTGTGTATGGATGTTTCCCAGTGATGGGTTGCAGCTGGAAGGGCATCTGCTGTGTAAAACATATGCTGGATAAGTTGGCGGTTCATTCCGCTGTGGCGACCCCTGATTAATAAAGGGACTAAGCCGAAAAGAAAATGAATGAATGAATGAATATAATATAATATAATATAATATAATATAATATAATATAATATAATATAATATAATATAATATAATATAATATAATATAATATAATTTGTATTACAGTAATATTAATAAAAATATAGAATAATACATATTTTCATAAACATATAAGTCATATTGCTCATTATTGCATATGATCTTTCCTTTTGATCATCGAAGTTGGCTGTTTTTCATACACAAAATTGCATGTTGATCACCGGGTGTTATGTTCAATAGCAGTTATGCTCGGCTTCTTTCCTACTAATTAATTATTTTAACTTTTTTTTCAATATTTCATTATGCTAAGTAACTGGTATGATCTATTAAATAATCATTCATTTAAATTTATTAATCATAATTATTTCAATTTATAATTATTTAAAATGTAAAAACAATCCTACACAGTGTGTGATTGTATGCTATACATTATGTACAAAAGCATAAACATTTTCTTGATTAGTATAAAATAAACTCTACTTGCTTAATTAGTATGCAGGTTTAAGTACATGCTAAGTCTGTGAACTTGCTTAGTATGTAAATTTGCAAACAGAAGAAGTTTATTGAAATTCACAAAGAACAAGGAGGCAATGGTTCCTCAAGTTAATCCAACAGCAAGGCTCTGAGTGCTAAAATGCGCATGGTATCGGGGTCTTCGCAGTTGCTAGAGTGACTCCCCAACAACACGGTCAATCGTGTTGGCTGATAGTGTGCATGTCTCTCTGTGCACACACTGCAACAATACAAATGCTCCTTACACTCTAGAAAAATAGATGGAATCTTGTTGTTCACACAGTGACCTTTTACTACAGCGGCTTGTAATGGAAACCTGCCAGTAATGTGGATGAAAGTGACAAAGACCTCAAGCTCTCTGTCTTTCCCCCTGTACCTGACCTCATTCCCTCTTTCCCACGCCGGCTGATTCACTTACACCACTGTTTACAACAAAAGCATTTGTGGAATTTGTAGAGGTAGCATCTGAAACTAAACATCCTTTTATGTTATATTATGTTTAAATATGCATTTGAGGCATCATTTAATTAAAAATGCACTGATATGCAGTGATTTCTAGCACTGGAAATCAAAACATTAAAATAAGTTGGGTTCAAAAATTCTTATTTCAATTTATTTTAATTAATGGAGAAGATTTCTGCATCATTTTTGTGACCCACAATGTTGGCAAGCATGTAATGAGGCAAAATATGAATGGCTATGATATTGCCCCACCCACATTACACCCCCCCCCCCCCCCCCCTTTTTTGTTTTGGATTGTTTACTAATCATTAACATCATTTACATTTATTATTTAATATGCCTATACTGTACATGTATATGATGCTATTATTTTCCATACAACATTTCCAACATTTTGTGTATATGTTAATGTTCTATATTTAATAGTCATCTGTATTATTTGGAAATAACAAATGGAACAAAATGGAATTTGGGTATCTCTTTTTATCACTCCATAATTCAGAGAATTCTGCAAACAGCACAAACATTTTAACTCTGTAAAAATATTCAGAACGTGGTTTTGTTTCGCAGTTTGGTGTTTTTATAAGTGCTACTGAAGTGGAGATTTATGGCTTAGTGCCAAACAAATTGTGAGAAAACAGCCTTTAAAAATGTGTGTATTGTTAAGTTAAGTTGCTTTTAAAAGTAATATATTATAATCTTAAACCTACCTTAATCTTAAAAAAGGCCAAAACTAACATAACACATACTTTCACATTACTTCCCTTAAAAATTAACTAACATAAAAAGTGACTCAAGATTGTAATATATTACTTTTAAAATTGATTTCACCCAACACCAAAATCTACTGGCACATATTGATTAAGTGTGACAAAAGTAACACTTAAAAGTGTATTTTAGATGTTTATATTAGATAAAAAAAACACTTTATGGAAATCTTAAAACTGACAGGTGTAAGAAAAAACTGCTTGTGTTTTGCCTGTATTACATGTGCTTTTATTCAGGTTGCCCTGCCTTGGCTGCCTAGAAATTCTTGTAATTTAATGCTGCTGATTCCATTGGTCAGTTGATTTTTTTGGGAATGACAGACTCGTTTCATTGGCTGGTTTTCAGAGCAGACCATACGCAGTCTTTGTTGTATTGGTTAATGTGCTCCTTTAGCGCTTCTCTGTAAACGCTTATTTGGTTTTGTCATGAGCTCTTTGTGTAATAGCTCTCTCCCAGCATGTGAGTGGTGCTTTAATCCAAATCCTACTTGTCACCAACTAAGGCATCTACTAATCTTGAATAGAATGCTGTGCAGCTTGTTCATAAATGGCAGTTAGCAAAGGATTGAATTTTAGGATTGTTCTTTGGAGTTTGTGTAGCATACAGTTGAAGTCAAATTTATTAGCCCTTCTGTGAATTTTTTTTTTTCTTTTTCAAATATTTTCCAAATGATGTTTAACAGAAGGAATCTTTCACAGTATTTCCTATAATATTTTTTTCTCTGGAGAAAGTCTTATTTGTTTTATTTCTAATAGAATAAAAGCAGTTTTTAATTTTTAAAAAAACATTTTAAGGTCAATAATATTTGCCCCCTTAAGCAATATTTTTTTTCAATTGTCTACAGAACAAATCATTGTTATACAATGATTTGTCTTATTACCCTAACTTGCCTAATTAACCTAATTGACCTAGATAAACCCTTAAATCGCACTTTAAGCTGAATGTTATCATCTTCAAAAATATCTAGAAAAATATTATGTATGTCATCATTCATTCATTCATTTTCTTTTCGGCTTAGTCCCTTTATTAATCTGGGGTCGCCACAGCGGAATGAACCGCCAACTTATCCAGCATATGTTTTACACAGCGGATGCCCTTCCAGCTGCAACCCATCACTGGGAAACATCCATACACACTCATACACTACGGACAATTTTGTTTACCCAATTCACCTATAGCGCATGTCTTTGGTCTGTGGAGGAAACCCACACCAACACGAGGAGAACATGCAAACTCCACACAGAAACGCCAACTGACCCAGCCGAGGCTCGAACCAGCGACCTTCTTGCTGTGAGGCGATCGTGCTACCCACTGCGCCACCATGCAGCCCTGTACTGTCATCATGGCAAAGATAAAATAAATCAGTTATTAGAAATGAGTTATTAAAACTATTATGTTTAGAAATGTGTTGAAGAAATCTCCTTTCCGTTAAACAGAAATTGGGGAAAAAATATACAGGGAGCTAATAATTCAGGAGGGTTAATAATTCTGACTTCAACTGTATGTGGCCATCACATGAATGAGCCATAAATAGGTTTTACTAAAATTTTATAAATATATATTTGATAATTTCATTTAAGATTTGGCATGTTAAGGGCTCAGGTTTTTGAAAAGGTCTTTTTTGGACCCTGTTGTGTTATATTTATGTCTGACTTAAAAGGTTTTTACACAGCCAGCTTAAGGCTACTTTGTGCCTGTTTAATATTGAGCGTAAAGACATAATGACGAATAAAAGCCAGATAAAATTATCCCTGCTGTTTAAAGACATGATTCATTTAAAGCAAGTGAAAAATGCACAAAGTGTGCACACATTTTGATTGAACTGTGTTTCCAGTTTTTCCTTTAAAGTCTGTGTGAACCAGAATTTGCTGAGGACTTTTACTTGAATATGATATTGAAAATGAATACTGAGTAGGCGGCAGGGTTTTATTTTTGAGCTCCTCCGCTCATATTTCACTCACAGCAAACTAATTGTTGAAGGGGCATGGCTAAACATGCCTCGCCCAAGCCGTCAAACTGATGTCATAATTCAAGCAAATAACTCATGTTTGATGATTAAAGATTAACAAGTCAAACTGTTTTTTTTATTTGTTTATTTGTTCACCTTAAGTGTGCTAGTAAAATAAACATTGTAAATTCAGTTTTTTTTTTATTTCATGCAGACTTTAAATTAGGCTTTCTAATAAATGCTGTTGAATGCACCTGTAATTTTCTTTGTTTTACAATATAAAATAAAGTTTCAGTGTCATTCAGATGTATTTATGTAAAAATACTTTTTTTTTGCTCAGAAAAATCATTGTAATATATAGCTTTAAATTGTTATATAGTTTTATTCATTTTTAGATATAATGTTCATTAAACATTGTTTTTGACATGCAATTTGACATTTTTCAAAATAGCTGGCACAAATATCATAAATTTCAAATTTATTTAAAGCATATTATTATGTGTAATTTAATTTTGGTATGTTAGAATTCTACTGACATATCTGACAAAGCAGGATTTTTTTGGTTACACTTTATTTTAAGGTGTCAATAGCTACATTTCCATCCACCTATTTTTATGCGTATCTTGGATATGCGCATAAAAAATCGGTTGATGAAAACGCTAAGATGCGCATAAATTTTGAAAATGCACATAAAAAATGTATGTGCATAACTGAGTAGGATAAACTTTTTATTCGATAAGAAAAGATGCGCATAAACTACGATGGAAACACTTTTACCGAACAAATTCCAGTATGCGCATTAAAAAAAGGTCATGTGATTTGGTTATAAGAGATCATGTGATGATAAAAATGTTTGTAAATGGACAAACCAGCAGGCTGACCACATTGTAAAACATCTGAAATGTTGTTTTGGTCATTTTAAAATGCCTTAACCATTTCAGTATTAGTGTTATTATATTATTAATGACCTCCAGAATCAAGAGCGTCTGTGCTCCGCGTCTCACGCCTTCAAACGCCACCACACGTTCACTGCGTGTCAGCATTGCCTTCTGAGGCGCAAGTCATTTATTAAATGAAGAAAAGATTCCCGCAGCTTCTCCTACCTCAGCAAATCCCGTTTTTACTGTTGATATTTGGCACCATTTAATCAGGAAGTGACGATTTTGTTCTCTTTGACTCATTAAATGGAAATGCTGCTTTATTCGCACATCTTTTATGCAATATTCCAGTTAATTCACATTTTTGGATGGAAACATAGCTATTGTTACAGTGTAACAATTCATTTAACTACTGAGTAATAGTCATTAGTTACAAGCGTATATTATTAGTAAGTACATAGAACATGTGTAATAAGGACATCTTATAATAAAGTGTTACTTTTTTCTCGATTCCAAAGGTTCAGTCCTCGATTTAGCAAACTGTAGTTAAAATTCCCATGAAGTGCTTTGAAATGTGCATTTTTTATTTGATGTTTGATGTAATCTCGTTCTCAACATGCCTCTTTTTGAAAAACCAATAGAGTTTGATTTTTATCACAGCTCTGCCCGTGAGAGTGATTGAGCTTCAGCACATCAAATGAAAAACCAATGAGAACCATCTTAAAGGGGCCGGGACATATCAGATACTAGAGAGCATTTGATTGGTCACAAGATTTGATTAGAAACTGAAGTAAAAAAAATCATTTATCCATTTAGGAGGAAGTGACAAACTGCAAGCTTTAAATGTTTATATTTTCTAAATATACATTTTGTCACAGGAGCACACTAGCTTATAGATATCCTTAAGACTAACTCATACTATACTGATACTAACATCTAAAAAACGTTATTTTAATTTTACAGGACCTTTAAGAGACTTTCTATAAAAGTGTGAGTGTGTCCCAGCAGTACAGCAGTGCAGTGTGTACCCAAGCCGAGTGCAGTATTACACTGTCATCACTGCACCAGTGCATCTGAAGACAAACACCGTCTGTGACAAACACACACCGGGCTTACGGTTCACAGACTGAGCTGTTCTTTACCTGCTGATTTATTACTACGAATTGAAATTTGGACATGCGAGCGTGTGCCGTCATGCAAGCGTGTTTGTTTTTGGGATGTGTGTGCTCACAGATCATTCCACACTGTTGCTGCGGTCGGGGTATTAAAGATTAAAATGTGTGCTAGGCTTGAATGTTTCATGAAGAACATCCTCACTAGTGCGTGGCTGGTGTTTACCCGTGTCATGGTGCAGGGAAGATGCTATTGGCTGGAGTAGAAAACACGTCAGGACTGAACTAAAGGATTACATCAGCGGAAAACAGAGACAGGGAGAGACAGTTATGCAGTACGGTAGAACGGAGATATTACTGTTTATATACAGAATTTGTCTCTTCTTCTGCCTCGCTTGTTTATGAAATGAATAGGAATGCGTGTTTTGAGTAGATGCACTTTAACTGAGAAAAACTGCCAAAGGTGGCTCAGAATCTGCTTAGACGTACTACATTTCCAAAGATGAGATGTGCTTTGTTTAACTCTGCATTGAGCCAGAAATAGTGTTGTGTAATGTTTTAAATATGACATTGTGCGATTTAAAATAAATTAATAATGGGAGTCATAAGACTTTAAGAGATCTGACTTGACTCCTTCTTAAAATTTACTCACTTTTTACTCACCCATGTGGTTCCAAAGTTTTATGAGTTTCTTTTTTCAGTTTGAAAGCAAAAGAAGATATTTTGAAAAATGCTGGAAACGGGTAACCATTGACTTTCATAGTAGGA
The DNA here is from genome assembly GCA_903798115.1 of Danio jaintianensis. NCBI lineage: Eukaryota > Metazoa > Chordata > Actinopteri > Cypriniformes > Danionidae > Danio > Danio jaintianensis. Next base: position 21,585,546 of record CAIGQV010018227.1, on the reverse strand, counting down.
AAAAAAATACTATTGCTACATCTCAATTCACATATTATCTGTCCTAAATAGTATTTGAAAATAGAATTAGTATGTGCCAAACCGTAGTATGTTGAAAAGAGTGTGCCAAAGGTTCCCGGATGGTCTACTATTTCCGATAGAAATTTGAAGTGTACAACTGTCCGTACTTTAACTACTAATATTGGGCCCAATACATTGTGCGTTGGATGTGAATTTGATTAGAACTACAAACTTGGGTAAGAAGTGTAAACAAACTACAAACATGGTGGACACGTGAGGCCAACCATTAAGTAAGAGATGCTTTGGTAAAATAGTTTGAATGACTATTAATTAATATCTAGCCAACTGGAAAATATTTATATCAAATTTTCTTTGTTATTTTTCTGCAACAACAATGTGAACTTCTATAAAGATGTGTTTGGACATTAACTTCTGAATGCATAATTATCCAAAGACCTGAGGAGATTTTTCTGCATGAAAGACTCACGAATGGCAGATTAACCTGCTGCTGCATTTCCAATATGGATTTCCAATAATTAAATATGAAAGAAATGTGGATGATGTGTCGAGATGATTGACAGAGGAAGCAACATAGCGGTCCGTTAATGAGGAAGTAGTATGTTCCAAAGCTTGCATACTCTTCTGTTACAGTCTCAAAATTGACTACTTTTTCTTCACAAAAAAAGTACATACTTTTAGGACATAGTATATGTATGCGAATTGGGACACAGCATATGAAAGTCAATGGCTACTGGTTTTCAACATTGTTCACAAAAAAAAATAAAAAATAAATGTTTTGTGTTCAGAAAAAAATCTCAAACAAATTTGTGACAAACGAAGGGTGAGGAAATGATGACAGAATTTCAACTCTCCCTTTAAAAATGTGGTGATCATGGCATGAGATGATGAAAATACAATCACTGCGTTCCGTTCAGAAGGGCTCATCCCTATGCCATAATCCTTTCAAAGGGTTTACCATACAGAGTGACTGATTCGAAGGGATTTGTTTATAGAGATGAGCCCTTCCGAATTGAATGCTCTATGTGACAACAACTTCCCTGCAGATCATGGAGGCCCAAAGTGTTTACAGTTGTCTCCTTTGAAAGCCTTCATTCTGAAGGGCCCTTCGAAGTGGCCAGTTTTGAGCACTTCAGTTTGGATTGGAACGACACTTCAATATGGTGGCATTGATTGTTTTCTTTCTGAAGTGGCTTTCTGAGGGTGATATTTGTGTACTTACATTACCATTCAAAAGTTTGATGTTGATAAGTTTTTACAAAGCTAATGTTTTTTATTTCATTATAAACATCACAACAAATCACAACAAGACACTAAGTACAATATATATATATATATATATATATATATTTGTATTTAGTGTATTCGTTGTGATAGTGGCTGAGGTGAGTTGGAGCCATCATAGATATTCAGCCATCATGGAAATTCATCAGCATAGTTGAAATCAATATTTATAGTGTGATAAAGATCATTGTCACCAATTCCAAAGGTCTTTTTTTCTCACTCAATACTGCCAGACATTTTAATAGGTTCTCCTAGTAACAATAAATTGCTGTATACACAGCAGATGACACTGAACTTTGTCAATTCAAGCCACAATTATATTAAACTGAACAGAGCCACACATCTAGATGGACATTTCTGCCGCAGTATTTGCAGCAAATTTAATTCTATGGACTGTGCAGAACATAATATGAAACTCATGTTTCAGGATTCAAATATCATAACAGTGTGTCTGCATTATAAATGTGCTTCATGATGTTTGGTGGGTGTGCTAAAACACAATACAGGCAAACTTGACTATTCAGAATCAGAATCAGAATCAGAATCAGAATCAGAATCAGAATCAGAAAGAGCTTTATTGCCAGGTATGTTCACACATACGAGGAATTTGTTTTCGTGACAGAGCTTCTACAGTGCAACAGAATTACAGAGACAGGACAAAAAACAGATAATAAATATATTTAAAAAATGAAAGTTGTAGTGAATGCAAATATACAAATTGACAAGTGTATGTACAGGAATATTACTATATACAACAGCAGCTGTTATGTGCAAATTAGCATGTAAAATATGTTGTTAAATAAGTGTTTATGTGTATAAAAAGTGTATAGCAAGCAGTGATGTTTGTTTCATGATTACTATCATCAAGTGTTCATGAGATGGATTGCCTGAGGGAAGAAACTGTTTCTGTGTCGGGCTGTTCTGGTACACAGTGCTCTGTAGCGTCGACCAGAAGGTAAAAGTTCAAAGAGGCAGTGTGCTGGGTGTGAGGGGTCCAGAGTGATTTTGGCAGCCCTTCTGCTTGCTCTGGATAAGTACAGTTCTTGGAGAGTAGGGAGGATTGTACCAGTGATTCGCTCAGCAGTCCGAACTATTCGACGTAGTCTTCGGAGGTCGGATTTGGTAGCTGAGCTAAACCAGACAGTTATTGAAGTGCAGAGGACTGATTCAATGATGGAGGTGTAGAACTGTTTCAGCAGCTCGTTTGGAAGGTTGAACTTCCTCAGCTGACGAAGGAAGTACAACCTCTGTTGAGCTTTTTTGACAATGGAGTCAATGTGAGTGTCCCACTTCAGATCCTGAGAGATGGTGGTGCCCAGGAACCTGAATGACTCCACTGCTGCCACAATGCTGTCCATGATGCTCAGTGGGGGGAGAGCAGCAAACTTTTCCACACGGATGCTGAGTCGCTGGAAGAGAACTGACTCCTTAGTTTCTCAGAATAGTTCCTTTTTGCCACTCTGATCTCCTTTTCCAGTGTGTATTTGGCCTGTTTATACAAGGCCCTCTCCCCATTCCTGTAAGCAACCTCCTTGGCCTGACGCAGCTGTCTGAGTTTTACAGTGAACCACGGTTTGTCATTGTTGTATGTGAGTTGAGTCCTGGTAGGAATGCACATGTCTTCACAGAAACTGATATAAGATGTTACAGTTTCTGTAAGCTCATCTAGATCGTTTGCAGCAGCTTCAAAAACACTCCAGTCAGTGAGGTCGAAACAGGCTTGTAGATCACGCTCTGTTTCGGTAGTCCATCTTTTCACAGATCTTAATACAGGTTTGGCTGTTTTCAGTTTCTGCCTGTAGGTTGGTATGAGATGAATCAAACAGTGGTCAGAGTGCCCCAAAGCTGCTCGTTGGACAGAGCGGTATGCATCCTTTATTGTGGTATAGCAGTGATCCAATATGTTACTGTCTCTTGTGGGACATGTAACATGCTGTCTATATTTTGGCAGTTCGCGGGATAGTTTTGCTTTGTTAAAATCCCCGAGAATTATTAAAACAGAGTCCGGGTGTTGTTGCTCGATTTCCGTGATTTGATCGGCTAGTTTCTGTATCGCCAGGCCCGCGTGCGCGTGCGGAGGAATGTAAACACTGACGAGAATGAACGAGCAGAACTCACGCGGCGAGTAGAAAGGCTTACAGTTAATAAACAGTGCTTCTAGGTCGGGACAGCCCATCTTCTTTAAAACTGTTACATCTGTACACCACCTTTCATTGATGTAAAAGCATGTCCCACCACCGCGCGATTTCCGCGTTGATTCTCTGTCGCGATCCGCTCTGAACAGCTGATAGCCCGGTAGATGAAGCGCGTTGTCCGGTATGGCGTCGTTCAGCCAGGTTTCCGTGAAACACAGAGCAGCAGAATGCAAAAAATCCCTGTTTGTCTGAGAGAGCAGAATGAGTTCGTCTATTTTGTTGGGTAGAGAGCGGAGATTCGCCAGATGGATGCTAGGCAATGCAGTTCGAAACCCGCGCTGTCTGAGTTTCACAAGCGCGCCTGCTCGCTTCCCTCGTCTGCGCGCCCGACAGCGTTTGAGCAGCACCGCGGCTCCGCCGACAACAATGTTCAACAAAACATCACATAAATCCAAGTCTGGAAAAACATTTGGTGGTGTATGTGTCCGAATGTCCAACAATTCGTCTCTGGTGAAACTAATTGTAGGAATGTGACTCAAGACGGGACAAACTAACAAAAACATAAAAACAACAGCAGAGCTCAACACGGAGGCGGCCATCTTCGTCGGCGCCATCTTGTGTTCAGTGCTATTTGGCTTAAGGAGCATCTTCAATGCTCATAACACCACCTTCATTTGGCTGGTATAAGTGGCGTTTGCTCACTGACATACTCTTGGAGTGCAGAAGCCTGACACTCATTTTATACTTATTCATGCAGTACACATCCATCCAAAATGTGCATAAATTTCAGATGGAGCTAAGATTTTGGATTTGGCCCATTTTAAAGGCTCATTTTAGCCGCATTTCAATGTGATCTTTTGAAACTTTGAAAAAAATACAAATTACAGATGTATTAAGCGCATTTTCATCAAGTTGTTAGAAGGGCTGATTGGTAACCTAGTAACCAACAGTAAACAAGGCAATATTGGAGAAAGCTGATCAGTCACATGGGTTCATTGTTTGCTATTTCAGAGTTTATTTTGCAAATGTGTTTCCATCTTCCATTAATCATAGTAACCCATTTTTGCTCAGTCCAAACCACTTCAAGTGAGCATAAAAACTTTTTTGCCAAATAAGGGATTTCCGTTTGAAATTTGGCATTTCCATCACTTGTTTCTCATGCAGTACTTCATAATACGCATTAACACAGAGCGATGGAAACGCAGCTATTGTGTGCAAAAATGAAGAGTGCTGAATGCTTAAAGGAATAGAAAACTGAACATTTCATGATTATTACTCTTCTCCAGTCCATCCAAGATGTTTATGACTTTCTAAGAAAAAAAGGTTTTGGAGGAAAACATTATAGTATTTTTTTCTTAGACTAATGGTCACAAAAAACACAAACATTTTCATTCAGCTTCAAAATAATCTACAACCCCAGACATGACAAAAAGGTTCTTCTCTAATAAAATGTAACAAAAATGAAGAGACCACTTCAAAGTTCTTGTGAATTCTTTTAAATTAATTGGACTTTTTCAAACTAATTCTTTATTATATTGATTGTTTTTTTGTTTTGTTTGAAGTGATCACTGTGGTTATCCTTTTGTTTTTGTTCATGCATGTTTTTTTATATCTACAAATCCTCTCTTATGTCTAGTAATTTACAGAACTTCATGTCATTTGACATGATGGATACATTCACGAAATTCACACATGATGTATATAGGTGACAAAAAAATCTCATGAATATTGATTTTGGACTGTAAGAAAAGGTCTGCATTCAACTGCATTCACTTGCATTAGATTGAGAAAAATCCCATAATGTTTTTCTCCAGAACCTCAATATCTCTTTGAGGAAAAGAAATAAAGTCTAAACTCTAAAGCCTAGTTAAGTTATATTTAAACATTATGAAAATATAAATGGTCTATTTTCTACATCACTAGCATCACCAAATGCAACAAAAAAGGCTATTTTTTAAATAGGATTACGAAATAAAACAGATTTCCCGCATACCATCTTTAATGGGAAACAAAAATACATATATCTTCTGCATATCTATGAGTACAGAGCTATTGGATTAGTAACGGTAATGCTGCACGATAAAAACACAGCAGTGCACGTATACCATTGTGCTGTAATATCAATAGATTGCTTTTATCAGAGGGCTCCATGGGGAGAGTTGTGTTTCAGGCTTGTTTGCTTTTAAGTGTGTTGCGGTGTTGGTAATCGTTTATATACTGAGCTTCATCATGTTGTGTAGGCAGTGTAGCTGTGAGGAAAATCTGTATGAATGGAGTATATTCGTAGTACACAGTTCAGGGAAAAGGCTTTTACATTAAGGATGAGGTTGAGGGTGAGGGTTATATTTTTTGAAACTATCTGCTATTCACGCAGATATGGAAGCTTTCTGTGCAGTATTTACTTAAGCATACACACTTAGATGGATATAGATAGATATGGAGATGAATAAATTTGGAAAAAAAGATTGTATCACACATACATTTAATTACCGTACAAAATGTTTGCATAAAAATTTAAATGTACAAAACCACCAAGTTCATCTGAAAGGAAATCATATAAATCTTTACATTTCTACTAATGTTTATGTACAAATGTTTAGGAATTCTTGTTTAATCTATCAGTATTTATTGGATTTAATTAGTTGATGAAATTGTTTTCAGTCACACTTATTAAAAGCATTTATGCAATTTCAAATTTAATGTTTCATTCTGCTGCTTTGCTTCTTTTGGCAACTTGCTTAAAAAAAATGAGAAATTACTTTAGTTAGAGTTTTATGTAAATTCATAAATACGTGAATTCTTAAATACATATTCTGTAATCACTTATACAATAAAATCATGCCTGTTATGGGAATCTATTTTATGTACATGCATGACCATAAATTATAAATGGACCATAAAACGAACATAAACGTAATCCATTTGTTTCTCGTCACAAATTACGTCTTGTTTTGAGTTATACAGTATGTTTTCTTTTTGCTGTTTTTAAATTAAATGCATTGAGTGAATCAGAATAAGCCGTTCAACAGCTACAATTCTACTATGTACCTTGCACAACTACATAAAAAGACACTTTGTTTACAAAATATTATGAGCATTTTGCCAATTCTTAGATAAATTATTGCTATTGAGCTGCATGTTATGTTGACCTTTCTAATAAACAAAATAGTAAGGATTATAGGGTTTATTACATTTATACAGTACGCCCATAATATACATAATGGAATGCACAAAATGTAAGTTACAGATGAATCTACTCATAAACAATGAAACCAGCCTAGATAGATATTATTGAGTGTGTTTCTTACTTTGAAAAAAACATTTATTGATAGGATTCAAATAATTCAAATAATGAAGGCAAAAACATCCTTATCTTCACATATTTTATTTTAAGGTACAGTTATTGCTATTAACAAGCCATTAATTATATATTTAGCTCAAACTCCGACACTGAAAAAAATGATTCATTGGATTTACTCATTTCTTTAAGGTAAGTGGTTGTGAACTATTTATATGGGCTGAATTTAAACAAAAAAAATTATTTAATAACTAAATTAAATTTAGTTCAACTTATTTTTTTTTTTTAATTCAGCTTATATAAATTGTTTTCAACAATTTACAATGAACCTTTTTTTTTTTTTACTGCTTATTAAAGGTTATTAAGGTAGAAGTTGGGTTTCAGTATTGGGTAGAATATATAAAACAATAACACATTTTTGAAATAAAATATTTCAGTTAATTTCCAAGGCAACATTTCTCTTTGCAATGAAGTTTCAGCATTAAAATGACAAAAATTAAACAAAAAAAAAAAAAGATACATCAATAGTTCATGAAATAACACATCAAATATACATAAAATACTATTCGCATACATACAAATACTACAATTTCACTAAACAGCAACATTTATACAAGATTGTTATTACAAATAATGGATCTACATTATATTAAGTGAACTGGAAATTGCTAATGACTTCCTGCTAAAATGAAATACTGAACAGAATACAGAATTTTTTTTTTTTTCACTTCTCCTTGCCATCTCTTACTCTCAGCAAAATAGCAGTAGCAGAGAAATAGTTAAGAACACAATGTTTTGATTAAAGATTACCAAGGCAAATAATTTTTGGTGGATTTACTCACACAGCTTAACTGTTCACCACAACAGCAATGTGTGCTAATAAGGAAATATTTAGTTTTTATGTAATGAATCATTATTTTGTTAATCATTTTATTGAAGAGTGATCAGCATCAAATCAGAATAAAAAACGTTATAACTTCAGAATACATTAGTATTTGGTTTGTCTCCGTTTGTTTTGAAAGCAGCATTAGAGCTTCTTGAATTTATTTGTGACTAATAGACTGCATTAGACTCCCTAGACCTCAGCAGACAGTCATCCTTACAACACTGGAGTCAGGAAAGAGCCTACAAGCAATCCTCTCAAGGCCAATTTGAATCTCTAAAAGCAGAAATAAAGGAGATCTTTACTCAGACTGATCCATGAGCAAGAGAAAGTGAGACACACACATAAGGCTGGTGGGCAGATGGACGCAAATACACAGCTATGTCGATTTTGCTGCATGTGAATGAGGTCTTTCGCAGAATTGTTGTGTTCTGTGATCAGATTGAAGAGCAGAGCTAAACCGCCAAAGTGATCTGAGGACAAATCAAGCTCTGATCTGATTAAATGAGAAAGAAGAGTGAGTGAGGAGGACACTGATGACTTCATCAGCTGCAAACAAAAACCCCTTCACTGATCGACTCTATGAATATTGCATGATAAAAGAAAATGGTACGAGTTTATCTGAAATACAAGTTACAATCTACTAGCTTATCACTACAGATGCACTAATTGATTGACCAGAAATCTGTACCAGTTATAAATCACATGTTTGGAGCAAAAAATGGACAGTTTTGATTTTTGATTGAGTGGTGTTTTTAGTTTTAATTCAGCTGATCTCTATTCTCGACTGGCCTACAAATTGCATTGCAATCATTTTACACTACAAGTACTGTAAATGCAACATTTACAAAGGCTAAAGTTGTCACTATACCTTGCGTTCTTGCTCTCTCCTCCTGTTCTGTGTTACAGATTACTCCGATTTACCTGCTTTTATTTGCAGTCACAGGAACACAGGTCATTTCAGCTAATTCATTCCACCTGTCTCTCATTCCCTTTTCCCTATTTATAGCATGTCATTTTCTTTCATGTTTGTCAGTATGTTGTCACTCGTTTGTGTGTAAAGCATTCTGTTACTCACCCTGTATTTGTGTCCAGCACTGCCAGTGAGCGAGTGTCCCGTTGTTTTGGACTTTTTCCACAGCACTTCCTCAGCATTCACCCGACTGGGTTACTTTAATTTTTTGCTTTTCCTGAGACTCACTCACAATAAATACTTTGTGTTTCTGCATTTGAGTTCACCTCTTCTTTGCCCGTGACAAAAGTTGCTGAAGACGGAGTACAGATGGGCTCTAATGGTCATTTATTTTGAAACACATTTATTTCCGTTTTCACTGTAAAGGTACCAAATTTGTGAACTGTACCACACCACTTTTTTGGCACCCTTTCCTAAGGTTACCTAGCACAACAGTACGTAGGCCTGTCACAATAATCAATATATTGACTTATCATGAAATACATGACATGACATGACTAATAATAATAATAATTTTGGTGACGCAATATATATTGTCCATTGTGTTTACATAAGAATGAAATGTCTTCAACATTTTAGCTGATTGCGCCGCTTATCTCATCTAATTTCCATTGGAGCCATCAGCGTGTTCAGGGTTCAACTCTTTTACAAACAAAACTAACAGGTGAAGAAAAGGTGAATTTTTACAATTTTCCTGAAAACTACTGACAGGTTTAGAAGACGGTATCCAAATGAGCTCGGTTCCAAATCTGCAGTCCACGTCCAGAAAAGTGACGATTCAGGAATAACGTTAAAGCCACTTTATAAGCACATTTACATGTCATTTTTTGTCCCTTGAATGTGTTTATGATTATTTATATGCTGTTGCATAATCATTATATAAATACAGACATAAATTGGTCTTAAAATGACAATCATAACACTTATCCAAATAATTTCTATGACAATATATCATGCAACAAAAATGTTGTGAGTGGAGCTAGACTCACTGCTGAATGCTGACTGGTTTACAGAAAATCACTGCTTGAATACTTAATTTTGTATTCTTTTAACAGTTTAATATGCAGGTTTCTATGCATGACAAATATTTATGAAAAAATGCATGGGGGCAGCACGGTGGCGCAGTGGGTAACACAATCGCCTCACAGCAAGAAGGTCGCTGGTTCGAGCCCCAGCTGGGTCAGTTGGCGTTTCTGTGTGGAGTTTGCATGTTCTCCCCGTGTTCGTGTGGGTTTCCTCCGGGTGCTCCGGTTTCCCCCACAAGTCCAAAGACATGTGCTATAGGTGAATTGGGTAAGCTAAATTGTCCGTAGTGTATGTGTATGTGTGTGAATGAGTGTGTATGGATGTTTCCCAGAGATGGGTTGCAGCTGGAAGGGCATCCGCTGTGTAAAACATATGCTGGATAAGTTGGCGGTTCATTCCGCTGTGGCGACCCCAGATTAATAAAGGGACTAAGCTGAAAAGAAAATTAATGAATGAATGAAAAAATGCATATGAAAATGTTGGATTTACTGTACAAAAACCTAATTTCTGTTGCTACCTGTATATAGAGATATAGAGAGAGATTGTGAAGCATCTGAAGTTTAAATCTGAGACACAGGCCTCCAGCGGTGTGTGTGCTACTTCAGATGAGAAGCTGGAGATAATCATCTACCTTTGTTGTCTTGAAAAGTCGAGTTCTGCTCACCCTGCTTTTTGCATGCACAATCAGTACCAGTTAATTTCACTCCCCACAGGAGTGACTCGCGTCCGCTTTAAACCACCCCCTCAGGCTTTTGGCACCTCATAAGGCGTTAAAGATGCCGCTCAAGCACATAAATATGGCCAACAAGCCTTGTCAAGGGGTTTACTTCAGAGCTTATTCCCCTTCCGCGCCAACAATAAAAGAATTTAATGCAGTTTTAATGCACACTTTGTACACTTTAGTTTAAGTACAAATTGTCATTATTAACTATTAGCTTATTATTCTATTATTGAGATATTTGCTGTTTGTTTGTACTTAAAAAGTTCATATTCAGTCTGAGTAAGTTCATATTCATGATCTTATTCATGAACAACAACACAATTCTTGAGTTTTTTTGAGGCAACTTAATTCTTTTATGTTCAATCCACGTAAATTTGTAAAAACTAATAAGTTAAATCAATTCCTTCATGTTGTCCCAAGACAAATTGTTTGTGTTGAACCCATTATTTTTTACAATGTACAAATGTTGTGTGTTGCAGTTTATTTACAGATGTTAATATACAAGTAGTTTTACTGTACAATATGACAGTAATTGGACGCAAATGGTGGAATAAGTTCACCTGAGTTGCTCCTGGAAACAGCAGAGTTTGAGGCTCTTACTCTATATTGTTCCTGTCTATGCTGGATTCTTCAGTCAATGATTGGCCCTCTGTTGCATTGGCTCTCTCATTTATCTCAGTGTTCATGTTCTCTCTTTACTCCTAAGAATCCTTTTATTCTTCAGCTTCTTTCACAAGTAGTGTCACAGTTAGTGTTCAAGAAAAAACCCCAGTTAAAACTAAAAGCTGTGTAAAACTAGTGGAATTCTCTTGCTGTCCTGGTGTGCTACTGATGGAAACCTTGCGATGGAAAATATTTTTGTAGTACTGTCAAATTCATCAGTTGATCTGATTCTCAGAAATGGGATTCGTTTAAATTGCATGGATGACGAATTGGTTAAACTTCAATTTTCTTGTTGTCTGGTTTAGATTTGTTTTTTGCAACTCATTCCTTCTTGATTTTTTTCTGTTTAGATTTCTTTGATGCGGTGTGATTTTTAGGGAGGGAAGAAGTCATGTAGGCCAAATGGTCATTGCTTCTATTTTAATTTCTAATCACGTGATGTGACTTTTTGAAAGAAAATGATGTCAGTTTGTTCATTCATCAGTCTGATTTGCCAAGGCAGCTCCATTTGCGAGTTATAATTACTTGCCATCACATACTGTAATCAGGCATGACTATTAATCAGATTTTTTTGGACATTATTAGCATTCTTACTTGGACATCTATAATGCAATATATAAAATAAGTTTTTTATATAAAACAATTCAAATCAACCATTTTTTTTGAAAAACTTTATTTCGTTTGCTATTATTAGATCTCTCTCTCTAAATGTATACAAAAATAGAATACAAATATAGACCATATGCAGTCAAAGAAGTCTTGATTTGCACAGTTGGTCAAATCTCCTTTTTTTCCTGAAAGAAAGGGTTCCAACAAACATTTTTTTAATCATTAATACTTGGAAGTGATGCGTCCTTAAGATGACATTGCTCTTCTGTGCTTTTATGAAATATTGTATTTCAGGTGAGAGGAACTGCTGACACATGAAGGTGAATAGACAGTCATTAAGTATCATAGTCCATTTTGGTCTCATCTATGGTGTGGGTCAGCGGATGTGCAGTATACAGTACTCCTCTTTTATGATCAGTGGCTGAATGTCATCCGTGGGGAAAATTATGAGGAATCTGATGTCAATAGAAACCTAAAGAAAAAAGTTTGCCTACAGTATTTCTATTTTTTTCTTATTTTGTATTGTTTGCTTGCCTTTTCCCTTCTTTGCTTTCCCTTTTTCTTCTTTCCTTTCCTTTCTATTTATCCTTTCTCCTTTTGTCCTTTCCTTTCATCTCCTTTCCTTTGCTTTCCTTTCCTTTAATTTACCACTTTTCTTTTACAAGCAAGTGTGTTTCTTCTACACATACTGCATATTTTTAAAAAAAGTTCTTAATTTTAATAAAACATGCGTATTGCACTTGTACTTCAAAACCAAGCATTTTATTTCTCGTTGCTATTTGCTGTTTCTTTTAAATTGTTTGGGAAATTTACCAGCAAGTGAAGTGTATTTTTAAAATTGTTTTCAGTGTGCACATTGTTTTCAGTGTGCACTTTCTATAACCCATTGAATGAATGCAGCGAAGGCTTCTTTTATTATGGTTTATCAGCGGTGATAAAGAGAGAGAGAGAGAGAGAGAGAGCTTCGTCTCCTGCAGTGTTCACAGGATGGGTGCAGTAGAAATGAGCGCTATAGTGCGAGGGGAAATAGAGGAAGAGTTCTCCTGTTCTGTTGAGGGTATAGTGTTTGTTCTCTTGGCAGTGCATCTTTTTCTCTTTTATCTGCTGAAAGGAGTGACAGAGCTCTGTGTTTCTCAGCTGTATCTGCTTGAAAGAGATCATCATACTGTAAACACATAGAAGAGGGCGGGATCAGCTCATGTCAGTCAAATACTGACACAGATTTCCACTGTTGTTCTTTGTGATGTGTTTCTACTGTAGACCTATTGTTTGAATAGAAACATGTTTTGGTCATATAAATGAATGAAATCTGTACTAATATACAGTGTCAGTCTAAATCGTCTTGGTTACGTCCGTAACCCATGTTCCCTGAATAGGGAACAGAGACGTGTGTCTGGAACCAGACATATGGGAGTACGGCAGACGACCAATCACTCTGAAGAGTAAGAAAATGGGCCAATGAATGTTAAATGAATTGGCGGAGCTCAGCTCCACAGCTGAAACTGATTAGTCATTAGCGCCTATATCAGTGCCCGCTGTGGAGCGAAACTCTAGAATTTGCCTGCTGAAGAGCCGATCACCTTCCGATCACCTTCACATGGGAACTCCAACGTGTGTCTGGAACCAGACATATAGGAGAGTGTATGGAAAACGCCACAGCAAGTAAGCCTGTCACGCGTAGCGTGAGCGCACAAGCATCACCAAGAGAGCAACCTTCCAACAGCCCCTAGGCCCAAAAAATTACCATTACATGGAAATAATTAGAAATTTAGATTGGGGGTCGTAATGGGCTTTTACCTAGCTAGTATAGTCTATGGATTTTATAAATACGACAGTACGTTGGGAAAGCGTGCCAGTCCCCGATGGGGGAGGAACATATGGACTAGCCCTATGGAGAGGGAGTGCTACATATGATAAGCTGGTTAGCGGGTAGGGAAGAAACGGGTCCGTCTGGTCAGGGGGAACACTCCGTGGCTGAAATAAGCATATGGGATCGCCATCGGGGACCGCGCATAGCTGGCACCGAACCTCAGCATGTGGGTAGACCAAGAGTGGGCATACCAGACATCACACTGTGCCAGGCACCGGGCTCCTCCGCTGAGTTGGGTGCTGGGGGCCTCGGAGGAATTCTCTAGGGTTCGCCAAGCGGGAAACTTACTAGCAGAATAGAAAAAGCAAATGTATGTATGTAGAAACATGTATCTCCGGGTTAGGGAGCATGGCGCAGCAAGAGTTTTCGACACCGAGCTTAATTTCGTCCCGATTGACCCGAGTAACCCAGTAATTGGGAGGAAACCGAGTCCACTCGAGGATTATAAAATCTCGTGAATGTGTTAGGTGTCGCCCAGCCTGCAGCTCTGCATAATCTGTTAAGAGGTGCTGCGTACTCACGCCAAAAAGGAGGCACCGCTTTTTTTTTTTTTTTTTTAATGTGCTCTCTCTCCCGGGGGACACAGCTCGCCCTGGCACATGAAGCGAGGGCGATGGCATAAACTATAAAATGCACCAACCTCTGCTTTAATACTTCACTTCTGCCGATCATAACAGAAAAGAGCTGCTTAAAGACGTATGCTCTACGTGTCACATTAAGCGCAGTGCGCGGACATAGCAATGAAAGGGCTGGGTCTGCCTCCTCCGCAGACAGCGCTTGCAGGCTCACTACCACTTTAATATTAAAAGGGGTGGTAGGAACCTTGGCACAAGCTGAACCGGGGTCTCAGGTAAACGTGAGAGTAGGCCGGTTCAAATTCCTGGCATGATTCGCTGACCGAAAATGCCACCGGAATCCTAACCCTCCTGACTGATACCAACGTGACCAGCAGAGCTGCCTTCATGGACAGAAAACTTATATATACTGAGTCGAGTGGCTCAACTGATCCTAACCATAATCGCTGGGGCTAGAGAGATCTCGAGAGAAACCGGCTGATGAGGTTATGCTTTCCCAGCGTGCTACCATCCGCCGCCCCACAGAGAGCGGGGATGGCAGCACGCCAAACCTTGGTGGAGGGTGACAGCCTGCACTCCAGCTATCCTGAAGGAAGAAAACACAACACTAATCTGGCATGTCTGGGGTTCTTCTCAGAGAGAAGAGCTCCACACAACGAATAGATTCCACTACAGGACATAGGCTTGCCTATACAGGGTGCTCTAGGCTGAGTGCACTGGGGAAAAATGCATAATGCGTAAACCCGGGGCCAGCTGAGAGCCAGCGCATTCGTGCAGAGCAGGGAAAGCAGCTAGCCAAGGACCGCTCGGGAGAAGCAGCAGGATGAGCAGTGCTTCTCTGAAGCGTGCCCATAACTGCTGGACCGTGTCAGGTGGGAGCCTCCATTCTCCCAGAAACGTAACTGCCGTGAGAGCATGCAAGCTGGCACGGAGAGCTTGTACGGGATATGAATGGCGTGCAGCTATTAAGCTGCATGACTCCAGTGGAGCAGATGGCGAGCAAGCTGAGACATGCGGCGGTAGAGCACATCACCCAACGGATGATGTGCGCTATCGCAGCCGTGCTGGCCGTCCTAACCAACATGTGTGTCCCCTCCCGTACTGGTAGGCGCACCGTGATGGAGACCGGGTCCAGCTCCAACCCGAGATGAGAGAAGCTCTGCCCGACGGAGAGCTTGCTCATTCTCGCTTGACCCGAAATCCCAACAGGCCGAGGTGCCAGAGCACCAGGTCCCTATTCATAATTGACTAGTTCAAAGATCTGAAAAAAATAACCCAGTCAATGAATAATCAAAAATGCCAATGCGTGTGCGCCAAAGAGGCACAGGGCATCCTCCACGCATGGAACAGGGAGAGCCCGAAGGGGAGGACCATTTACTGCCATGCTCGGCCCCCGTCGCACACCGGTAAAAACACGGTTATAAAGTAGGGAGAGAGCGAGACATGGAGTGAGCGTCCTTCAGGTCTATAGCTGCAACCAATCCCACGACGGACGCACTGGGGGATGCGTTTCTGCATGAGCATCTTGATCGGCATCTTGAACAGATGACAGATAAAAACGCGCAGATAGGATTGGTATAACCCACCGCTCTCTGGGTACGATGAAGTGGGGGCGTAAACCCACTCTTCATCTCGGCTGGAGGGACTGGATTGTATCCTTCGCCAGGAGGGTAACAATCTTCTCACGCGAGACAGGGGTGGCATAGCGATGACCGCTTAAATACACACCCGTGAACTCGGGAGGCCAACAGCGAATTGAAACACATAGCCGAGTCTGACCATCCGTGTGAGCTACTACGACGGGCTGAGCAGCGCTAACCAGGCTGACAGAGTCCGAACGAGCAGCATCACCGGAACGATCGCTGACGTACCTGCGGAGGGGCAGCTTCGGGATGGGGAGTGCTCACCCCGGGAAGCGGAGCGTCCAGAGGAAGAACTGAAAATAAGAGATTGACTCTTACGTTCCTCCCAGGATCCCGCGGAGAGGCTGGAGGTGCGAGAAGGAGCTCATCCTCTGGCACCCTCAAAGCCTGTTGCGAAGTGCACCAAAGCTGAGAGCTGGAAGGCAGCGCGTCCCATGCTTGCAGCAATTGGGCTTCCACACTCAGAGGGAGGAAAAGCCGATGTTTTCGGATTGCTACATTCATTCGCAGGCGGGAGCCCCGGCCCTCCACCGGAGAAAGAATGGCTCTCCTCCTCTCCAAGCGGCCCACCTTAGGTTCGCTTCGCGGTCTGATTACCGGTTTAACGGCGACCTGTGACGGGAGCGTCAACTTCCTGCGGTGGGGGAGTAGTTTTATGAGCCCAACAGGAGATGACCTGCTCCATAGCGCATGACTGATCTCTCACCACCGAGGACTCCTGGGTAAAGTCCCCGACGGTGTCGCCGAGTAGGCCTGCCTGGGATATGGGCACACCAAGAAAGTGTACTTCGTCGGTACGGCGCATATCTGCTAGGGTAAACCAAGGGTGGCCTTTCCGGACCACTGTGTGGCCATCGTCCTCCCCAGGGCATGGGCGGCCGACTTGAAAGTCATGAGAGCATATCTGACGACCGTGCGGTGCTTACGCATAAGCCTGGGGAAGAACTGCCCCTGTGCAGCACAGCCAGGTGGCCGTGGTGCAGGACAGAAGCGGCATGGCCCGCAGCGGTGTGGGCTCTGGCCATGAAAGACACAGATAATCCACCCGCCTTGGACGGGGGTCCATCATTTTGCATCATCTTCCACTCTTCTTCTGCCGCAGCTTCTTCTTTTATCCCTCCGCCTAATGAAGAGGTTCTCAATTCCAGTCCTCGGGACCTCCGGCTCTGCACATGTTTTCCTAACGCACCTGATTCAGATCATCAGCTCATTAACAGAGAGATCCATGAACTGATCCTAGTGAGAGACATACAAAATTTGCAGCGCAGGGGGTCCCGAGGACTGGAATTGTATCACTTCCCCTGGATGTCATTTAAAGCTGAAGACTTGCGTGTGTTTATTTCTAGCAATTGGTGTGTAGTTCACGAGAGGTTATGCACTCGTTATCTTTGCACTCTTTTTGAAGAAGACATGGGAAAAATACATGTGTGTGTGTTGTCGATGCATGTTGCTGTGGGTGGTTGTGTGTAGGAGAAGGTGATATTAAAAGTGCTGGAAGCGACTTCTTTAAAATACCACGCATAAATTGTCCTACTGCCTGACAGATATCACTGCAATAGGTGACCTGAGAGATTACACCTGTCTCTGTGAAAGCCGCAGGCTCTGTAAACACTAAAACTCATCGAAGCAAATAACCATCCTACTGGAGAACAGTCTGCATCTCTGTGGTCTGGCTTTTATATGTTTGCGTCGATGACAGTAGGTTGACAAGATTTGAGGAAAGAGTTTGTAATGCCTGAGCCCTGTGTTGGTGGACTCTCTAAAGCCATCTGCAGACATATACAATTATTTTTCTAAGTTTTATACATCAAAAAGCCATCTGCAGGCATACAGTATACACATTTTTCTAAATACAGTTTTATACTTAAAAGGCCTTCTGCAGGCATACAGTATACACAACTAGGTTTTTTTTAAAAATACAGTTTTATACATTAAAAAGCCACCTGCAGACATATACACTATTATATTTCCCGGTACAGTTTTATACATAAAACAGAATCATAAAAAAAAAATCATAAAGAAGTAGCCAAAAGTGATATCTGGACTACGATATGTTGTTGTTGTTGATTTTTCTAATCATGTTGAATACAGTTATGGTTGGAGAGTGCTTCAAATGTTTCGTTTGTTATATCCAGGAAAACATGCTTATTGAGGAATGGACAGGACAATGGCTGTTAATCAAATACAAGGGAGACCCAATGAATGAAATATTAATAACTCACCTGTAGACACTTAATTTCCTGTGAACACTGTGCATTTGTTGCATGCATTAATACAACATATTTTGTGATAAACTGCGTACTATTACATTATTACCTGTTTCTTAACCAACTTTAGTGCTTTTTTCTTATCAATTTCATCACACTTCCCAATTTTCAAATCACTATCTTTATAATCTAATCTAAAATGCTCAAATAAATGTCATCATTTGATGGGTCTTTAAAGACTTCAATTATGAAAGTTTTAGCCTCAAACAATCAATCAATCAATCAATCAATCAATCAATCAATCAATCAATCAA
>CAIGQV010018227.1:21518444-21567317 GCA_903798115.1 Danio jaintianensis | reverse complement strand
CAATCAATCAATCAATCAATCAATCAATCAATCAATCAATCAATCAATCAATCAATCAATCAATCAATCAATCAATCAAATTATAGGAAAACGTATATAAGAAAATATTAGTAAGTATAAAATAATAAATAAAAATGAACCGTTGTATAAAGTGATTAAACCTGATCAGTATATTAGTGTGACCTATCATGTCCCTTTTTTACAAAATGTAATGTCCCCCAATCATTTTACCAACTTCAAGTTGAAGATCAAGTTTTTTTTTACAGTGTTACACCAATGAATGTCCTTATTCATCAATTGGACCTTTACTTTGACTAAAATTGCATTCATTCTTTGTTGATGATACAGTGCTATGGCTCTCTGTCTGGGCTAAACTGGCTGGCTACATGACGGCTGAACATTACAGAGAACAGAATTAAAGGGCCCAGCAAAAAAAAAGCCAAATGCACTGTGTTTCTTCGTTAATTTCATCCGCTGCACTGCTTTCCCTAATGATGATGAGATAATGTGCTGGAAAACACACTGAGCTGTCACAGTGTGTGCACAAAAGACCCCAACCAAATGAACTGCTCAAACTGAGAGCAAGAACATTTGAATAAACAGTGCTTTAACAGAATAAACTTGTTTGAAAAATGCACAAGGTATCTTGAGGAATGAATAAGTACAGCGAGTGCTGATTTTTGCTTCTGTAGGGCTGTGTGTGTGCGGGTGCGCGTATGTGTGTGTGTTCTGCCGTGGTCTAGAGGTGGTAGATGATGTGTTGTGAAAATGTTAATTTGTGTGTAATAAGCCTAATGTGTTCGTGTCTCCCTTGAGGTGTAGAAGTGCAGGGAGTCCAGGGCCTTTGCTACTCTTCTGAAGCCAAAAAACGATTTATTTTTATTAAAAAATTCATATGCTCATAATTGCGTTCGCATCTGTCTACAGGAAGCAAAATCTGCCCCTGGTATTCATTCACAATTTGTTTGCACACATACACAAAGTCTTAGGCCTTGTTCTGGTGCGACTTAAGTGATTTTATATCAAAATTATTTATCAACATTCAATGCCATGGTAGGGTTTTTATGGTCACAATGTTTTATGTGATGTGGCTTCCCAAAAATTAAGTATATTTATTAAATATTATTATTTTTTACAATAATTCTATTATTAATATAAATATTTTATTTTATTAAAATTTTGAAATATTAATTTGAAACTGTTCCAAGGCTATATGGATAAAATTAGTTAGATAGTTTTATCCAGCAAGGTATAATAAGAAGAATAACACTGATGATAATGATAAGAAATGTTCTTGAGCAAACATATTGTTTCTTTCACTGCTGAAAATTCAACAACTCGTGAACTGTGTATTAGGAATCGAGGATTAATCTAAACACAGATAACACAGAAAATTATGTTATTGCATTTGTCCCACATGGTTACGTTCACAAAAAAATTTAATATTGTCCCAAGATCATAGGTGTACATTAAGATTGGAAATATAAATACAGCCTTAAGCATAAAATTTTGTTCCAGTCAGTATAAAAGTGACAAACAGATATTGTTAATCTATAACAGTCAAAACACACCATTGATTTAGGGATTGTTGGGAGTAAATAATTAGCACTCTCAACACCACGGCTGAGGTAAGTCTCTTGAGCAAGGCACTGAGTTCAGAGTGTTTGCGTGTTCAATGCTGTGTTTGTGCACTTGAATTGGTTAAATGCAGAGCATGAATTCCAAGTGTGGGGCACCATAATTGGCCACATGTCACAATTTTCCTTTCTTCCCTTAATTCCTTTAAAATCATATATAAAATCATATACATATAATAGACTATTGCCTTAAATGAATGACTACCAATTAATCAACTAGGAAGATCAATAATCAGCGGCAGCCCCCTATTGTTTTGATCTAACAGATGTACATCTCTGTTTAACTTGGTCTTTTTTGCTCACAGAACCCCACTAAAATCCACAGAAGGTTTTCAGTAGAGTAGCATCTTGATGAGTGAGGTAAAACCCTTCAGGCATCCTGTGCTGGGAAACAGTGAATGAAGCCACTCACATGCCTTTCCAGAGATTGCAGCACTTATGAGATGTGCATTTGTGTGTTAAGCAGAGGTGTGCCATATGGCTGGAGAATGGCAGTCTGCAGGGGATTATTTCAACAGTGGCTAAAATGCTATTGCGTGGCACTCTCAATAATGCACAGCAGGGCAGAATGAGTGAGTTTCCACAGCCCATCTCTCCTGTCCCTTCATTCAGGGTGCAAATAAAATATGATGGACAACCTCAGGCTTTCTGTTCAAGCTTCATGAAACATCGAGGTTATTCATCAGAAAGGATCTGATAGAAATGTACCTTTTAGAAAGTTGGAAACGACGGCCATCTTGTTTGTGCAAAATGTTTCATCAAAGCCATATTCACTCTGCAGCCATATTTGCAACACCTCCGGACAGTTTATCTAAAACAAAGTCCTATCTGAATGAATGTGGGAATCAGCAACAAAATAGCAAGTGACCAGTCAGTACTTTTGTTTAGGAATGCATCAAATCTTCATTTGCTGAAAATTATCTGTCGAAAACGGCATTTTCAGTTTTTGTCTGAAAGAGAAAAAAGGGCAAAAATATGAGCTGGAAAAAAGGCTATTATAGTGCATGGTGTGAAGCGGCTTTCACAGTGGGTGCAGAAAGCATTATGCTATGAAACCCATTCATTTCAATGGCTACACTGACAGCTTGCGCCTGCGCACACCTTGGTCAAAGTTCAGAATAGCTATATAGCTAGTTCATCTAGCTATCTATGCATAAACCACACATGCTCACCACAAGAACAAAGTCCGTTCAAATAATGAGCCAACAGTACATTAATATAGTATACATGTTCTCGCTGCTTGAAATAGCGCTACTTTGCTGTCATGGCAACGCTGATAAAATGACACCCCCTGGGCTCATTCCCTTTCAATAACATTTTACTGTCAATAAATAAGGTTATTTTATTGGTTTGAGTTTTTAAAGTTATTGAATAAAATTTTAAATGTCTTTCAAAATTACTTTATATTATATAATAAAAAATTATTATTATTATTATGCAGCATTTTCGGATTTCAATTAAGTGCATGCAAAATGTTCGGTTTCGTCACTGAATTTTCATTTCAGTGCATTCCTACTTTTTGCATAAGCTCTAATTAAGTTTTAAACATGTTACTGTAGTTTACTTCTACTGCGCATCATTCACAGTGGTTGGCAAATATTTCACCAATTTATGTGGTTGTTTCATTGGTGTGGTGGCTGGCGAGAGAGCCGCTGAGCCACTGAGGCGGTAGTGTTGGACCCAAGCGAAACACTCAAGAGGAGATCCATAAAACAAAGTTTTATTTAAAAAAAAAAAAGTCAGACACAATATCCTGGGGAATGCCAAATACTCGGAACACATGACTCATTATGAGCTCCGCTCTCTCCTTGGCAGATGGTAACTTGGGCAAGGGGAATGAACCGAGCAGCCTTGGAGAGTTGGTCCACAACTACCAGAATCACAGTATTGCCTTGGGAAGATGGAAGCCCCGTAATGAAGTCAAGGGAGAGGTGTGACCAGGGTCTGTGGGAACAGGTAAGGGATGAAGCAGCCCCTGAGGTCGTCGATGTGATGATTTTCCCTGGCAACATCCTTGGCAAGCTTCAACATAGCTTTTAACATCCTCCTTTATAAAAGGCCACCAAAAGTGGCGTTGGAGGAAGACTGCAAGACTTGGGCCCGAACTGACCGGGGAACGTACAGGGCGCCCAGCGGACCACCACCCAGACCAGGTTCCTTAGTTTGAGCGTTACGCACCCATTGTTCCAAATCCCACCTGAGAGGAGCCACAATCCTTAAACCTCGGATAATAGGTGAAACAGGTCTGTCCAGTGTCTCGGGAGAGTAGGCTCGGGACAAGGCATCTGGTTTGACATTCTTAGTACCGGGCCTATAGGTCAGAATGAACTGAAATCTATTAAAAAACAGCCTCAGACAAGCGGCGTGACATGAATGCACAGGGATGTAACTTCCCATCCTCACCCCTCTGTGACAAAATGGCTCCTACGCCCACCTCTGAAGCATCCACCTCCACCACGAATGGTCTATCCGGGTCTGGGATAGAGAGAATAGGAGCAGATGTAAAACGGTGCTTGAGATCCAGAAAGGCCCCCGCTGCCTTAGGGCCCCAGTTAATCTTGACTCCCCCTCCTTTTGTCAGCGCTGTCAAGGGAGCCACCACTGAACTAAAATTCTTAATGAACCTTCTATAAAAATTTGCAAAGCCCACAAACCGCTGCACCTCCTTGACTGTGGTGGGAATGGGCCAGATGAGAACAGCCTCAATTTTACTGGGGTCCATCTCCATGTGACCAGGGGTGACAATGAATCCAAGAAATTGAGTCTGGACTACATGAAACTCACATTTATCCGGCTTGAAGTAGAGGTGATTCTCCAGGAGTTTTTGAAGGACCTTGCTAACATGCCCCTCGTGCTCCTCCACTGATCTGGAAAATATTAATATATCGTCCAAATAGACGAAGACAAATCTATTTAACATGTCGTTAATAAGAGCCTGGAACACGGCGGGGGCATTGGTAAGCCCGAATGGCATCACCAGATACTTGTAGTGGCCCGTGGGGGTGTTAAAGGCGGTCTTCCATTCGTCCCCTTGACGGATCCGCACCAGATGGTAGGCATTGCGAAGATCCAGTTTAGAGAAAATGGAAGCCCCTTGCAGGAGTTCAAAAGCCGTAGCCATCAGAGGAAGGGGGTATCGATTCCGAACAGTTATCTTGTTGAGACCCCTATAATCAATACATGGCCTAAGCCCTCCATCCTTCTTCCTCACAAAAAAGAAGCCAGCCCCAGCTGGGGAAGTCAAGGACTGGATGATGCCAGCTGCCAGAGACTCCTTGATATAAGTATTCATAGCAGCTTGCTCGGGAAAAGATAAAGAGAAGACTCGACCCCTGGGTGGACAGGAGCCCAGAAGCAGGTCGATTGCACAATCATATGGGCGGTAAAGTGGCAAAGATGTGGCTCGGCCTTTGCTAAACACTGCCCTAAATTGATGATATACAGTGGGTACTCGAAACAGGTCCTCAGGGTCTTGAAGCACAGGGTTAGGAGTTAAGGAGCTCTGAGTGAGGCAGACAGGGTGAGAGGAAGTAGAACTCCAACCTAGGATAGAGCCAGAGGACCAGTTTATCTGGGGATTATGTTTCTGCAGCCAGGGATAACCCAGGATCACAGGAAACTTAGGAGAGTCAATGAGATAAAAGGTCTCCTCCTGCTGATCTTTAGCAATGTTGAGCTTGAGGGGCTGAGGGACCTTCGTTACTTGGCCTGGTTCTAGGGGTCTACCATCCAATGCAGTAACAGCCTGGGGATGAGGAAGAAGGTGGGTTGGAATCTTATGTCTCTTGACCAAGGACAGATCCATAAAGTTGCCTGCCGACCAGAGTCGATCATTGCCTGGACCGGAAACTGGTGACCCTCCCAAGACAGAATGGCTAGAACAGCTAGGACATTATAAGCGGGAGGAGCCCTTATCTTCCCCATCACAGCCCTCCGGTAACTGGGTGGGGAGTATCGTTTCCCGAGAGCACTGGGCAAGTGGACCGGAAGTGACCAGAAGTGCCACAGTAGAGACATCGTCGTTCCCTCATGCGACGCTCCCTCTCACTGGGAGAGAGCCTGGAACCTAACTGCATCTCCTCTGGAGGATCAGAAACCAGGGAGACTCTGGATGGTGGGGAACGACTCAGGGACACAGGGACTTGTGACCAAAAAGCTCTACCCCGAACACTTGTCCGTTCCCTCATACGGTTATCTAGGCGGATTGCCATATCGATGAGCGATTCAAGATCCTTGGCTGGTTCTCAAGTGGCAAACTCATCCTGAAGGGATTCTGATAGCCCTCCCTGAAAACAAACTCTCAGAGCCTCATCATTCCATCCACTGCCTGCCGCAATGGTCCAGAACTCAATGGCAAAGTCAGCGGTGCTGCGGGAACCTTGACGCACAGTAAGCAGACGCTTGGAAGCCTCTTGACCACTGACTGGATGATTAAACACCCGCTTGAACTCCTCCTCAAAGGCAGGGTATGAATTACAACAATTAGACTGGGATTGCCACACTGCAGAGGCCCAAGCTTGTGCCTTGTCAGTCAGAAGGGTAATAATATAAGCTATCTTGGAGCGGTCAGTGGGAAAACTTGAGGGTTGGAGTTCAAAAGTGAGGGAGCACTGGGTGAGAAAACATTGGCAGGAACTCGGTTCTCCAGAAAACGGCTTGGGAGGTGGGAGTCTGGGCTCTGCAGCAGCGGCTAGAGCTATGGGAGGACTATTGGTACCAGAAGAAGTTGATGTCGCAGAAGGAGAAGCACCAGGAAGCCTCTCAAAAAGCTGCCGCATAGAAGACATCCCCCCCACGAGAACTTCTGAGTGTTGTGTCATCAACTCCTCTTGACGACGGAGCACCTCTTCATGGCGCTGAAACGAGGTCTCATGACTGGCCTGCCAATAGATCCTCGGTAGCAAGTGTCTCTGGGTCCATTTTTGACTCGGTTTTTCTGTCAGTGGTGGGGTTTGAACCCAGGTCTCTGGTGTGGTGGCTGGCGAGAGAGCCGCTGAGCCACTGAGGTGGTACTGTTGGACCCAAGCGAAACACTCAAGAGGAGATCCAGAAAACAAAGTTTTATAAAAAAAAAATCAACTTAGATTCGTCTCTACAATTGAGGTAGCAAACAAAAATTCTTCTCAGAACGAGGAATACAAAAATGTTTCAACCGAATGATAAACATACAAAACAAAACTCCTCGAGGGGAGAGAACACTCAAACAAGAAGACCGATAGTAAAATAAATAAAAAAGTAGTCTTACTAGACGCAGCTCAAGTACTCAAGAGAGCGCAGGGCAGGTATGCAGGGAACCAACTCAAAAAATGAGTGAGGAACAAAGAAAAAGTAACAACTTAAATACACAGGCTGGGACAAATCTCAGGTGATAGAAATTAAGCAAACTAGGACACACAAAGAAGAGCAAAACCCAAGGGAGATACACGAGGACCTCTAGGGGAACGGAGACGAAGTGCAGGATGGTGACAGGTAATCAAAGGATACGGTTAAAAACATTGGAAGAACAGAGACAGAATCCTGAGCAAAAACCAGTGGACGAAACTTGACAGTAACAATATGTGATGTGCTGTGATCATCAGGCACTCAGTAATTATCAAACAACAACAATTGACATAACCAACAATTAAATCAGTACAGACTAGGGCTGCACGATTTTTTTGCTTAAAATCAAGATCACGATTTTCCTCATGATTCTGTAGATGCAAAATAAAGGTTAATATGAGCAGGCTATTATTATTGTTAATTTTCAAACATAAGGTAAAAAAAACCAATAATAATATTAGGCCTATGTGTAGGTCTACTGTTGGTTAAAATGCTAAATTTTGTATAGACTTGGAATGGTGGATTTGAACAGACTTTAAATATGTCCTGTTTGTTAATTCAAAGTAAAGTGATTACATCAGAATACAACTATTCATAATTCTAAAGACATATGCTTGTCATTTGTCATTGACAACATTATTAGACCTTTTTTTCACTGGTAAAATGAAACATTTGTCATTATCAGATTCCCTCTTGCATTATATTCAACATTATATAGGCTAGAGTAGTTATACTGACCCAGTAAACATTTATTTTCATGCACAACACTGTGTTCGTTATGAAAGAAAAAATGCGATATGATCGTTTAAATGATGGCTGCCGTCTCTTTGAGAAAAAAAAAACATACATGCAAATCATACTTCCCACGCGGCTCCCAAACGATCGCTCTGTGCAACAAACTGAACGTTATTTACAACTTTATTACCTGTTATTTACAGCCTATGCAGGTTCTGTTCACCAAAGCAGTCATTATTCGCGGGTACTCGCGTGTCTTCTCAGTAGTAAACAAATCATGTTGCGCGGCTGCAAATACATCATTACATTAAGACAGAAATTACATTTTTGGGTGAATTACACCTTATTATACAGTATGGTTGAATCGAGATTGCGAACTTTTTTTCGATTAATCGTGCAGCCCTAGTACAGACCCCTCCCCCAAAGAACTGCTAGAAAGATTGACGATTGGCTGTTTTGACTGGAAGGTGGAACTTTTTTCACTGTGGTGGCTTATTGAGTGTTGCACTTCATTAATAGTAAACCATATTTGTATATCTACAGTCCCTTCATTTAGCCTTTTCAAATAGCCTTCAGGGCATGACTCATAGAATGTCGTCTCTTGGTATTTTATTTTATAATTTCACAAGTTTAGATGGCAAAATCCTCAATACCTCAATACAGTTTTCGACGTTGACCAGTCTTCCTACTGTTTTAAATCATGTCTAACTTTGAGGCAGCGATATTGAGTACATTATGTTCCCTACAAGGCACAGCATGGCAGACAAGCTCTGCTTTTTTCTTCACAAACAGCGTTAAACAGTGATCCACAATGTGGTGCTAAATTGAAATTCAATAACAGTAGATCATTCCTTTCAGGATATCGGGTCGATACCTATTGTAAATGTGATGTCAGGCCCTAATGACAGTCCTAATCTATTTTTAGATGAGCTGCATACATTTCCCACAATGCAGGTGGGCAGAATGGATGAGCATCAGCATGTTCAGACCTTTGCTTTTTCACTCATTCTTGGAAAAAGCTGAGTGAGGGAGTTTGTTTCTTCACGGTTAAAGTCAGTTGTAATGTTATTTACATTTCATTAATTCCTGTAGTCTTATTTTCTGGAATATAAGTCATGTTTTTTTTATTATCTTGAACATGCTGCGTTCCAAAACATTCCAAAAAACTTAGCGCAAATACAGATTTTGAAATTCTTTTTTTTTTCATCTTTCCTCTAGATTTTTATTTAGGCTAGGGGTTTATAATAAATGTTTTATAAAATGAATGACATTATAATTTATCAAAAAAAAATTTCATGTGTTGGATTTTGCAAACATTACCAGTGTTTTACATTATTCCTGAACAAGGCTTCAGCTGAAAATTATTTTGATGATTAATGAATCTGTTGATTGTTTCTTTGATTAATCAATGAATTGGATAACATACACATATTATTAGCTAATAAATGTAGTAATAAATAAACCATATTAATCCATATTGAAATATATTCTTCCACATGCTGCCCAGTGTTGTCCTGCAAAATTATGCAATTTCAAGGCTATAGAAATGAATGTATCTATAAATGTATCTGTGTAGGCTGTGCTGTACACGAAAAAAGGTTCAATATAAAAATGTCATTCTTAAACAAAAAACTGCTGCTTGCTTACCACTTTAATGCAAAATAGTATATGGAACCAATAGTCATGTAAACATTACATTTACATAACTTTTTATCATCTCACAGATGCTTTTGCCTTTTTATAAGAAAGTGACTTATAAATGAGGACAATAAAATTAATCAAAGTAACAAAACAACATGTAAAAGAAATCAATTGAATTATTCCCATTTTGTCTGTTAGAACACACTCTCCATGACAGATAAATAAGATCTAGCACCGGATGCCAGATCCTGTCAGTTTCTCTGGGTATCCAGACAACAAGCCAGCAGAGCCACCCAATACCCAAACGTATTTAACTGAATTAACAATCTACTATCAATATAGGAGTTGACTGAGAATGCCAGAGAGCAGTCCCAGGAGCAGAACCAGGAGACAAAGTAAGGATGATAAAGAAAGAGCAGAGTTTATTAAATATAAAATAGGGAGAAAAATACAACAAGTTTTATTATACCACAATGAAAAAATTACTGCTTCACAACATTGTCCAGTGACAATACAGACCTTGAAATGGAGACATTCTCTTATCTCTTACTCTTGAAAACAAGTGTCGCTTGAATCCACACAGTCATAAGATTATAACAATATGGAAAAAGGAGATAATAATAAAGAAATAGTTATAGGAAAACAGTAGTAAAAAACATAAAAACATAATAAAATGATAAATAATAATCAATCATTAACTAATAATCAATAAAATGGTGTAATGATAATTATATAAATGGCTAATGATCATATGATTAAATAAAATAATTAAATGTAGAATAAATGAATATAAACAAATGAAAATAAAACACAACACAAATGAATGGTTGCTTTCTTGAAGCAACACACACATAGGTTTGCTACAAGGATTCTCAGATCCTAATTTAGATTCTTCATGTCTAACGCAGTATATATAAAAACCAAGTGTGGCACATTTTTCAGAATATATTGTCATTATTTTTACTAAAACTCAGCTGTCCGGTATAAGCTGTACATTTCTCTCAGCAGCTCTTCTTTTGGTCTATTTGTGGAGGCTAAGCTACTGTTTTTGGTCTGGATGCCTGAGGGCAGGACAGACAGGTGAGGTGCAGTCCGACTGTTGTCTTCTGACAAATTCTGCAAGAGGATATGGTGGGGTCAGGGGGGCTCTGTTAAAACCAGCCAGAGAGATTGGCAGTGAAAGTATGACTCACTGTCACCTGCTTCTCTCTTTATCACTGACTCACTTTCTCTTTATTGATGGAATACAAGCACAGATTGATTTCTCCTTACCCATTTACCTCAGTGTTTTTACAGCATTCTCTCACATCATATTTAGAGGCTAATTTAGCGGTATAGGTCTTGTAGATTTAATGGGCTTGTGTGCATAATTTCGGCATTACCAGCAACACCAAATTGCTGTAATACAATTAATTATTTTTTGTTTGAATAAAGGTTACCTTATAGAGTTTTTGCATTAAAATTTTTATTTTATTTTAATAATTATTAATCATAGATTTAACAATTACAATTACAATCATAGATCAAACAATTACTGTTAATGCAATGTTTAAATTAAATATAAGATTATGCTTATATTTATGCTTATATTTACTTTTAGATGTATTTAAGCTGTTTTGGAAAATTTCCAAAAAAATGCTATTTAATAATAATAGTATGGTAATGATGTGTTTTATAGTAATTATGTAATAATGCTACTATAATATACATGTACATGTCTAACTGTACATTACATGTTTTTCATTCAAAAAGGAGTAATATGAAGACATCTGGCGATGCGGTGGCACAGTGGGTAGCACGTTCGCCTCACAGCAAGAAGGTCGCTGGTTCGAGCCTCGGCTGGGTCAGTTGGCATTTCTGTGTGGAGTTTGCATGTTCTCCCCATGTTCGCGTGGGTTTCCTCCGGGTGCTCCGGTTTCCCCCACAAGTCCAAAGACATGTGCTATAGGTGAATTGGGTAAGCTAAAATTGTCCGTAGTGTATGTGTGTGAATGAGTGTGTATGAATGTTTCCCAGTGATGGGTTGCAGCTGGAAGGGCATCCGCTGCGTAAAACATATGCTGGATAAGTTGGCGGTTCATCCCGCTGTGGCGACCCCAGATTAATAAAGGGACTAAGCCGAAAAGAAAATGAATGAATGAATGAATGAAGACATCTTTCATTCTCATTCTATTCTGAAATAAAAAAGGTTTGCACTTGAATATATTTTTGTAAAGTTTTTAACCTTTGATAAATTGTAAGTAAAAAAAAAAATGAATTTTGCTTTACTGTCACCTTTGATCAATGTAATTCTTCTTTGCTAAATAAAAAGTATATGCATTTTTTAACCAAATAATTTTACTGAAACTCAACTGTTAATTTGTGGAAGGAGCTATTTCATCACACATAATACACACACTTTTGCCGTCAAACTGTATAAACACAATATTGCACTAATAGACACTCAAATATCTACTCAATAGCCTGAAGCAATTGGGTATAAAATTAGAATAGCACTTATAAATAAAATACATCTGCTGACCAGTCAACATCAAAGAACTGACCATTTAAAAATGTAAATATATGGTTATTTTACAAACATGA
Source organism: Danio jaintianensis (assembly GCA_903798115.1). Classification (NCBI taxonomy): domain Eukaryota; kingdom Metazoa; phylum Chordata; class Actinopteri; order Cypriniformes; family Danionidae; genus Danio; species Danio jaintianensis. The sequence goes on along the minus strand of CAIGQV010018227.1, from coordinate 21,555,399 downwards.
TAATATTAACAATGAATAGACTCATCGTCATCATCTATTCCACAAACAGTTATCAGCTTCTCAATGGCAGTGTTTATAGCTCTTCAGATATATATAAATCATGCACAGCTTTTAATATCTTACTGGGTTGTGCCATTCTGCTTGATTGTGCCTCACTTTTCTCCTTGACCACCAGTTTCCTCTGCGGCTCCCAGGGGCTCCACCCAGAGAGTGCTCCTTCACTCCAGGCATTAACTGCCCTCCATTATTAATGAGAGTGTCATGCAGTCACGCTTCTGCTCTGATCTGAGCACAGTCCATGGGACTGTTGTCAACAGGTGACTGAGGATGTCCTGTTCCACCTTCAACATATTTAATTGTGCAATTTGGTGGATGAACTACTTTTGATATGGGCTGTTGGCCTGGTCAGGTTATTTTGTAGTATTGTAGTTTTATAATATAGATCTGGAAAAATATGCTTATGTTAATGGGAACTGCTAGACCCCTAAGATGAAGCTTACTAACCCTGCAGGCCTTACCTGGTAAATTTTCTGTACTAATTCCATCACGACATATGTAATCTCACATAGACTGTCAGATCGCTTCCTCATGAATAAGTTATAGAGGAATAACATGATGAATTGTTTATGGAATCTGCCATGAATGAGATCTCCTCGCAGTGATCTATATTACTTTCCAAAAGAATAATCATGTTGCTGAAAAGATTCTGTGATCTGAGTTACTTCATGCTGTTTGTAGCATGAGAAGTTTACTTTCTGTAACCCCCAACCAGTGGGACATCCTAGATTTTAATAATATTTGAACCAGCGTATCTTTTTTTTAACACTTAGTAAAGCTATCTGAAGATTTTAAAGAAGACTAGCAACCAGGCTCATGCTAAATATGCGAAATTAGAAAAAAGATTGCTTCAACCTACATTTTTTGGAACCTCAAAAACATTCTTAAATATATGTTTGACTACAGCTTCTTTGTAAAATTAGTGCTATGGGACAGTATGACGCCAACAACCTTTGTTGCTTTTCACACTAATTTTTTTACAGCAATGTATTATTGTTGAATAAAGGATTTTTTCATGCACTTCTTTGCACAACAATCAAACAACTAAACACTGTTTATGATCATTGACTTGTAATTGAATATGTTTTCCACACCTGTCTATCTCCATATGGACAACATTTCTGGTGTGGACAGTATGCTCAATCGCTCACTTTGTACGGTGTTGTACTTGTGATACAAAGCGCTCTCATTCAAGTCCGGTGAAGCACGGTTCCACAAAAGAGATAAAAACGAGGTAAAACTATGTGGTCACAGTGCACATTTTTCTTACATTTCCTTTAGAAAACACTATTGGTTGTGTTTAGGGAAGGGTTTAGGTCAGTGCTTCACTAGGTGATCTTTAAGTCAAGCCCCGCCTTCTCGTGGATGTGTACAACAATGATGCATGTCTGAAATGCACAGCAAAATTTAACGTATTTCAGATTTGCAAAAACATAGACAGCAGCCTCTAGTGGATTTTTCATCTAAAACATGCAATGAATATTACATTTTGCAAAAATGCTGGCTGAGGCACGTATTCCCAATGAGCTGAAAATATATTTCTGTAGTGACATTTGCTTCTCCAAAATGGTGCTACATTGCTTCTTGCTTGTTTAATGGCAGTTCCAAAATGAAAGGTCAATGTGAGTGGTGCTAAAATGCATGCTCATCTTTCTAAAAACATTTTTAGAAGTGACAACTATTTGTGCAGTACTCGTCCATGTATGGCTAGTGCTTACTTTACTTTCTTTTTTGTTGTTTGTTGTTTGTAAAGCAAAAATTGGTTTATCATTTGTTTATCAATTTGTTGGTAAAAAAAACTTGTGAGAAAGGAGGAATGTACTGTCACAGATCCTTCACTGCATTATTGGTTTGTGTTTGTGGTGTGGCAAGGAATGCTGCCAATGTTTTCTCCTTGAGGTGGTGTAGAGCAACTTCCCGGGAGTGATGGATCCATCTCTTCTGTCTACTGTGTCATGAAGAGGCGGCTGTCATATACAAGGGGACAAGAGGTTGCTGCCATTCTCCGCATGCCAGGGCCTGCTGCCATCTGCTGTCATGGAGAGAAGCAGGGAAAGCAAGGGAAACAGCAATTTCAGGGCTGGAAACTCAAAATTGCAGGAGCCATCACCAACTAAACGGAGTCAAAAAAAGAAAGATGCCCATGGCATTGCGAGTGTGGGTCTCTCTTAGCCAGTGGAGAACCAGGTGGAAGTGTGTTCAGAAGCCAGTTTTTGTTTTCTCCTTCACCCCTCTCTCAGCTCTGACGCTCCTTGTCCTTCACACTCTTTTTTTCTCATATAACCTCAGGTGCCATGTCTTCAGGGTATACCCCAAGTCTGTGAGGGGCAGTGAGGGTATATGTGACAAATGGGTTGGTGTCTCGAGTCCCGTGGTGGGGCTATATAAGGATACATTGAGGAGCAACAAGAGTGAAGGATGAGAGATGACCTATGAGACATCACCTGTCCCATAATCATGATTTGTGTTGAAAGGAATGGAAATAGTTTTATCTAATGTCCATTTCATCTGGAAATAGGATGCATTTATATGTGTGTTTTATTTCAACACTAAAAAAGTTTATAATTTTTGCTTGTGCAACCAATATCCCATAGGCAAGCTAATTTGTATTCTTGATATATTTCTGCAATAACACTAAAAGCTGTAAATGCTCATGGAATGGTGTAATGGAGCGTTGTATGAAGTCAATAAGCAGCCACCCAACAGCATTACCTGTCTGTTATGAGCTGAATGTGTGTGATATGATTTCCTGGGCTCTTTATGATGGAACATTGTTGTTATGGCCTATGGCATTCATATGGCAACTCTCAGTGTCAAAATCACAGAACAAAAACAAAAAGCACTGACTTTTTTCAAGTAACATATGACCGGATGTGGTGCAATGCATTAGATGGACCATTAAGTTGATTGTTTAATAAACAGTCCATATATTTGGATGTGACTTAGCCATTAATGGGTATTTTCACTGCTACACAATAACATAGCCATTATGCATCTGATTTGCTAATAAATGATGCATGAAACATGGTGAGACTGGTTTGGAAGTAGTTTTAGTTAACCGACTTAAGTTTTTAAATGTGAAGCATGTAGTTTCTGCACTATTTTAGGCATAAAAATGTTCATTATTTTGAAATTTCATACCGTTTTATTAAGTTGTATGGGCCTTGGCAGTAGAGGTATGTCTGGCAAATATTTGACTTTAACTTAAATGTCAGAAAGAAATGACAAATTTCGCATCTTGACTGAAACCTGGACTACTGATCAAACTTTTCAGTCTTATGACAACTCAAATTTTATCATGCACATCTGTAAGTGAATCTGAATTTATTTTCCAATGTAAGGCATCAGTGATAACCCCACAACAACACTCTCTGGCTCTGCCTGCCTCGTCCAAAGCTCTTATTGCTGGTGGAGCTGGAAAGTGATTGACAAAGTTGAGTGCTTTCAAAGTTGCCTGGGAGGCTCAGTGTTCAGACTTTTGTAAACCCACAATTTAACCCACAATTTAAAATGTGATTTGTTGACTTTACTTAAAAGTGCAGTGTGTAGGATTGAGACCTTGTGGTTGAATAGGTATTGCAGTCCAAATTTTAAACATGGGAGAGGGTTTTCTTTCACATGGCCTCTCCTTCAATGACTCCACAAAAATGCTGGTTGTCAAATTGAGGACACCAACAGAAGCGAGCGTGCCTGATGATTGAGGCTTACAATGTAACTGCTCAGCTAATTTTTACATTTGTAATATTTATGTTATTTGTTAATGAAAAACCCCCTCATGTGGATTTTTATAACTCTGAACCCGCATCTAATGTCAGAGGCTGCTAATGTCTGCGATTAGTTCACTTTACTTAAAAAAGGGATTAGACCCATTGCCTTAATTGTTAAGTAAATAAACTATGTGCATAATTATTGAAAAAAGTTAGCGTATCAGTTCCAAGTTACAATATGCTTACTTTAAGTAAAGTCAACTTGTCACATTTTACAGTGCATAAACGGCATACTTGTAGTAGTCAATCAACAATAACCTGGGTAAAGTTTAAGATGTTAATGATGTTAGATGTTTATTGTCCTTTGACTGGTACTTTTGAGGACTGGAATTTTTCAGCTAATAAAGAGAAAGAATGAATCCAGAGCGAGTTTTGTTTAGGAATTTCATTCATGTAGGCCAGACCTGGCCATTTTATGGTTGGACATCTTTGATCGGATTAAATTCAACTGCAAACAGCCGTGCAATACAGAGGTCTGATATAGCGAGTCAACTTAAGGGGCCGTTCATATATCTATTTTTTGCATGCTCAAGTTGGTTACTTAAAATGGAGAAGCGCAAATAGAAAGCGACGTGGACATAGTATGACATACTTGTATTTTCCAGGCACAGTGAGCAACATTTTTTAGATTGCACCGAGAGTCATGTGACAAGAACCAACCAGACAGCTTCACACTTTGTATGGAAAATGCACAGTAATAAAAGTAGTCTAATTACCTTAGATAAATGATTAAACAGATACAGATCCTCTCAGTAATGGTCATGTGTGTGCTGTACTATTCACTTATCCACCTCAGATATTCAACCTGACTTCAGTGCACTGGTTTATACCCAACCCCAGGCTAGATTTATCTCAATAAATGTATCTCTCTGAACATAAAAAAATTAAAATGAAGTAAGGTAGAACATTTAATCAAACAACCCTGTGGAATTTATTGCTTTTTCATATGAAGTTGTTATTGTGATGCTGGTCTTTAAAATACATGCACTTATTGTTTAAAGATAATAGTTTTTTTAACTTGTTTTTTTAATGAAAGTTTATTAAATAGTGCTACATATGTGTGCTCCGCATCTGAAACGGTGTTAACTGTATTGGTCCGGCCCTCTAAAACTGTCTAAGGCCCTTTGGGAAAATGAATTTCCCAGCCCTGATGCATGTCATTGCAGGTGTGCATTTACGTCTTTATCAGGTACAGTCTCTTGTGTTTTTAATTTTCCCTGGTTGTGACACTGAGCTGAAGAGGTTTTGTGGTCTCTTTGCTGAGAAAGCTGTTGGGAGCTGTACCAAAATGCTGAAAGCCATGAAACTGAGATTTTCCGTTATCTACTGGTGCTTGTATTTGTGAAGCTAGTCTGTGAAATGCTGTTATTTTGGCTTTCTGTTTTTTAAACAAGATGATAGGTCTCTACCTGTGTTCAGCAATTTCACCTCTTAGCTGGCTTTGCTTGTTTCTTCACAACGAACAAACTGTTACTGTATATGAACTGTTAAACTGATAATTCACAAAAAATATAAATTCTGTCATTATTTACTCACTCTTGTTTTAAACCTTTTTGAGTTTCTTTGCTCTGTAAAACACAAATGAAGATATTTTTTTAAATAATGTTGGAACTGGGAAACTGGTAGCCTTTGACTTCCATAGTACAGTCGTGGCCAAAAGTTTTGAGAATTAAATAAATATTGGAAATTGGAGAAGTTGCTGCTTAAGTTTTTATAATAGCAATTTGCATATACTCCAGAATGTTATGAAGAGTGATCAGATGAATTGCATAGTCCTTCTTTGCCATGAAAATTTACTTAATCCTGAAAAAAACTTCCCACTGCAATTAATTGCTGTCATTAAAGGACCTGCTGAGATTATTTCAGTAATCGTCTTGTTAACTCAGGTGAGAATGTTGACGAGCACAAGGCTGGAGATCATTATGTCGGGCTGATTGGGTTAGAATGGCAGACTTGACATGTTAAAAGGAGGGTGATGCTTGAAATCATTGTTCTTCCATTGTTAACCATGGTGACCTGCAAAGAAACACATGCAGCCATCATTGCGTTGCATAAAAATGGCTTCACAGGCAAGGATATTGTGGCTACTAAGATTGCACCTAAATCAAAAATTTGTAGGATCATCAAGAACTTCAAGGAAAGAGGTTCAATTCTTGTTAAGAAGGCTTCAGGGCATCCAAGAAAGTCCAGCAAGCGCCAGGATCGTCTCCTAAAGAGGATTCAGCTGGGGATCGGAGTGCCACCAGTGCAGAGCTTGCTCAGGAATGGCAGCAGGCAGGTGTGAGCGCATCTGCACGCACAGTGAGGCGAAGACTTTTGGAAGATGGCCTGGTGTCAAGAAGGGCAGCAAAGAAGCCACTTCTCTCCAAAAAAAACATCAGAGCCAGATTGATCTTCTGCAAAAAAGTATGGCGATTGGACTGCTGAGGACTGGGGCAAAGTCATATTCTCCTATGAAGCCCCTTTCCGATTGTTTGGGGCATCTGGAAAAAGGCTTGTCCAGAGAAGAAAAGGTGAGCGCTACTATCAGTCCTGTGTCACGCCAACAGTAAAGCATCCTGAGACCATTCATGTCTGGGGTTGCTTCTCATTCAAGGGAGTGGGCTCACTCACAATTTTGCCCAAAAACACAGCCATGAATAAAGAATGGTACCAAAACACCCTCCAACAGCAACTTCTTCCAACCATCCAACAACAGTTTGGTGAAGAACAATGCATTTTCCAGCACGATGGAGCACCGTGCCATAATGCAAAAGTGATATCTAAGTGCCTCGGGGACCAAAACGTTGAAATTTTGGGTCCATGGCCTGGAAACTCCCCAGATCTTAATCCCATTAAGAACTTGTGGTCAATCCTCAAGAGGTGGGTGGACAAACAAAAACCCACTAATTCTGACAAACTCCAAGAAGTGATTATGAAAGAATGGGTTGCTATCAGTCAGGATTTGGCCCAGAAGTTGATTGAGAGCATGCCCAGTCGAATTGCAGAGGTCCTGAAAAAGAAGGGCCAACACTGCAAATACTGACTCTTTGCATAAATGTCATGTAATTGTCGATAAAAGCCTTTGAAACTTATGAAGTGCTTGTAATTATATTTCAGTACATCACAGAATCAACTGAAACAAAGATCTAAAAGCAGTTTAGCAGCAAACTTTGTGAAAACTAATATTTGTGTCATTCTCAAAACTTTTGGCCACGACTGTATATATTTTGCCTACTATGGATGTCAATGGCTACCAACATTCTTCACAATATCTTCATTTGTGATCAGCAGAAGAAATTCATTCATAAAGCTTTAAAACCAATTGAGGGTGAGTAAATGATAACAGAATATTCATTGTTGGCTGAACTATATTCAACACTCTTTGGGGTGATTATTTTGTTGTAAATATTTCTCATTACAGTAGTTTTCTAATTCCATATGACTTCTGTATTGTGAGTTTTGATTGGTTTACTCTCACTCAGCATTTCTTTCAAAGGTTAGTTCGAAACAATTTTTTGAATGCCTGTTTAAAAGTTTAGTAAATTTAGAATCACAATTATGAATGTTATTGTCTTTTGAGGTACTTTATTTTATTCAAAATCTTAGCTAGAACAACTACAAAGAATCGTTACAGGCAGTGACAAATATACATGAATTTGTAGAACTCTTATTTCAGGCCTTATTTTTACTATTTCTGCAATGAATTTTGTAAAAAAAAAAACAATCTGTGGATTCCTGTGGAAGGGTTTTGAAAGTGTACAAGCTAAAATTACATTTAAAAACACTTTAACTTTTACTTAAGGTTTATAATACCAATTTAATCAAATTGAACCACTTCAAACCGACAGAACAGAAAGTGTCTCATAACACATCAGCTAAAAGAAAATATTACTTTACTAACTGTACTCAAGTCATCTTAACATCTAAATAATTACATATTTAATAATTTAAGAATATCTGAATAAATATGCATTTACACACATTTACATAAGTAAATAGATGGAATGACTGTGGTTAGGTGGTTGTGGAATAAGGTTGTGGTTAGGGAAAGAGAGTGAGGACTCAAGGGCAGTAAATTATATGGGTTTTTAATATAAAGTTAAAATAAAAGGTAACAAAAACAACCCCGAGGGTGAAAACATTAACAAAAAAAATAATCAAACACACAAACTTGACTGGGCAGGCTGGCAGGGATTAGGGCTGGACTGGACACGACACAACACAACACAACACGACACGACACGACACGACTGGATTAAGACATCTGGTAAGACGTATGACGAACTGGTACAGAACAGCAGACAAGAGGAGACTATAAGCAGAAACAATTAACAAACAAACAGGTGAACTGAATAAACTAATAATGGGATAACAAGGAGGGTGGGACTAGACAATAGACAGGAGAGCACATGACACAAAGAAACAACACAAGCCATGTTCTCACATAAAAACAGGACTAGAACACGCAGCCATTGAGAGAACTCATTAACCGCGTGTTCACATGAAACACTAAAGCATGTGGTGCATGTAAACATGTACCACATGCTAAACACAACACCAACAGAAGACTGAATGCAAGACAAGAGTACACGATAAATAAAAACTCGCAGTGCACTCACACACGGCTAAACCGGCATCAAGCGGGAGCGCACGCAGCCCGAGCGTGGCCGAGACGGCGCTTATACAAAAGACACACAATGACAGAAAATGAGTGCTCGACCCGAGAAAACTCCAGCCGAGCACAACATACAAGACATGACAGGACTAGTGTCTGGACTCCAAAACAAGAATTAACAAGACCGGAGTGGCAGAATCCTGACAATGGCAATCTGCTGCGTTTTCTGCAGATTTCTGCAGGCATTATGAGTAATATTTTGTCAAAAAAGAAGCAGAAACTGTTTCTAGTATGCATTTTAAGCAAAAGTCTAATCGGCTGGCTGATTTCAATTAAGTATGCGATCTTTATTAAAATTAAGATTAAGTCAAATAAAGACTTTTTTTAGATCACTTGGAGAAAAATCAGCTGCTGCTTCAAATAAGCTGTCTGCTTTAGGATAAATTACTATAACAAAGTTCCAGCTTCTCAGACATGTCCATTAGGATTCATTGAAAAGGTTAATACGCTTCTTTAACATGCCCTCACCCCTCACAAACAAAGACAGCCTAGTGTAAGATTGATTTAGGGACATCTGATAATATTCTTTCTGGCCTTGAATGTCTGTGATTCTGGCTACACAGTCTCCATGGCAACGGGCCCGTCATCCTCATCGTTGCCCAGCTGTGCGGTGCCATACATGCCCAGACTCTCAAACCCTCATACTGCTTCAGAGATGCTCCACTGCGGTCTAATCTTCTGCCACTTCATGCCCTTCATCAAAGTGTGTCTCTGCCTTGTTTTGTGAGCGCAAATAGAAAACATAAGCGTGAAGTGTGCAACACTTTCACTGTAAAATGACAGAACGCTTTGTGGGTTTCTGTGAATTCCATTGAAGAGTGGCTCATAATGAGACATGTATCAGATTATCATGTGGTGTGGGCAGGTGTGAAGTCGAAGCTTTCAGGCTTTCAGAAATCTGTATTTTTGTCAGCTCCCACAGTGGGAAGCCTCTATAGCTATGTTTCCATCTAAAGATGCAAATTAAAGGTATGCACAAAACTGGAATATCGCATAAAACATTTGCGAATAAACACCATTTCCATCCAATGAGTCGAAGAGAGCAAAATCGTCACTTCCTGAAGAAAACAAAGCCAAATGTCCAAAAGAAAAAATTAAATTTGCTGCCACTGTGGGCACTTCTTTTCTTATATAATAAATTACTTGTGCTTCAGAAAACAAAGACAAAATACAATGAGCGTGTGGCTCTTTAGGAGTTCAGGTGTTCAAGACAGTCCTGGGAGGTAATAATACTGAACCACTTTAATGACGGGCTTTGGCTAAAACATTTCAGAATGACTAAAACAACATTTTAGATGTTTTATTATGTGGTTGGTCTGCTGGTTTGTCCATTAAAACAAAATCACATTAACTTTTTTGATGCACTTGCTGGAGTTTATTCAGTAAATGTGTTTAAATCATAGTTTATCAGATAAAAGTTTGTTTAACTACATTAAGTAGTTTTTATGCAATATACCAAATTGCAGATACAAATAGGTGGATGGAAACAGAGCTAATGTTGCTGGTTGATTTTTTTTAGCAGTCTGTTGTTTGTATCAAAAAACTTGAAATGGTAATATACTGATTTAAATGAACAATTTGAATCATGATTTCTCTTGTGTCAAGAGCTCTTTGAGTTTTTTTTAAGGAATGGATGAGTCATGGTCGCTGCAGTGAGGATAATAGATAACTTCTATATGCTCACTTAAAGATATCTACAGTGAGTGGACATTAGCCAGATACAGATTTATGCTGAGCTTTTCTCTCTCTCTCCAGATGCTGGAAGATCCCAGTGGTTTTGCAGAATTTATTTTCTATTTGACGTTCCATGCACAGTATGACCATGTACACACTGTAAAGTTTCAAGCGTGACAACTGCATTTAAATACAGTTTGTTTAAATACAAAGATGAGATGTATTTATTTTTCTTATTGTAAGTTTAATTAGCACTTGAATGTTTCATGTGAGAAAAATGTTATTGTGAAAGTTGTATTCTCTATGTATAATTGGATTGCAAGCTTTTTTAGGAACAGTATCTCATTAGTACATCTACAAGTACATCTACAGTCGTGGTCAATAGTTTTGAGAATGACACAAATATTAGTTTTCACAAAGTTTGCAGCTAAACTGCTTTTAGATCTTTGTTTCAGTTGTTTCTGTGATGTACTGAAATATAATTACAAGCACTTCATACGTTTCAAAGGCTTTTATCGACAATTACATTTTTCAGGACCTCTGCAATTCGACTGGGCATGCTCTCAATCAACTTCTGGGCCAAATCCTGACTGATAGCAACCCATTCTTTCATAATCCCTTCTTGGAGTTTGTCGGAATTAGAGGGTTTTTGTTTGTCCACCCGCCTCTTGAGGATTGACCACAAGTTCTCAATGGGATTAAGATCTGGGGAGTTTGCATTGTTCTTCACCAAACTGTTGTTGGATTGTTGGAAGAAGTTAACAAGACGATTACTAAAATATGTGTGGAGTGCATGGCTGTGTAGAAGCATTTAGCCTATTTGACTTACACCCTGGGGAAGGGTTAGGTCTGTAACGATCATCCATTTAATCACTGTCACTATGATTCTTGGTCCTCATTTCTGTGGGCTATACTGCTATAGTTCTTGTATATACTGTATGTACAGTAAGTTTGCTTATATTGCTTGGAAAAGTCCTTTCATTTGTGTTTTTGTGATATTTCGTTTTAGTCCTGTTCCTGTTTTTGTAACAGAGCAATTAACAATAATATCACATGAACAACTGTTCCCACACAGTCATAATCCTGAATATACAATAGTCCAATAAACAATGAGTTAGCAAAGAATAACTTGCACTTTAGACAGTTCTGTGTTAGCTCTTGCAATGGGAATACAGTAGTTCTAATCAAATCAATAGCAGAAATAATCATTCTTGTGTGTCTTTAAGCAATACACAGATGGGTGTAATTGACTTGATTTGTTTTTGAATGAATTCAGCATTTTAACTTAATTGAATGAATGATTTAGTGACTCATACATAAAGACTGTCAATGTGTGCCAATTTACACAAAACTCAGCCTATAGTATTGAAGATTACTGATCTTGAATGGTATTTAAAACCAAATGAAGGATAAATAGAAACATATGGTGTCATTTGATTGATTTGAATGAAATTGGCATTTTCAAGTCAATCTAGTGAATGATTCATCTACTCATTAAGACAGACTTATTTTTTTCTGAATTAAATCAGCCTCTTGAATGAATCAAATAAATTATTAAATGATTCACTCAAAACAGCAAACTCATTTGTTTCTGAATTAAATCAGTATTTTTCTGTTAATAATTCAAACAGTAAATTAAATCAGTGTTTGTGAAACTATCGATTCAATGAATTAGTCAGTGATTTACTCATAAAACAGTTAAGTGACCTGTTTCTGACTGAAATCAATGTTTTTGAATGGGTCAAAAAACAGTAACCTGAATTGCTTCTGAATGAAATCAGTGTTTTTAAGCCAGTCAATTGAAAGAACGATTCAATTATTATTTTTTTAATTAAAGCATGACAAAAAAACTTAGTAGTAGAACAACTAAAAACATTGTGTTATTATGCATGCTTGGCAAACAGTTGCCCATATCGCTTTGTGCATAAAAGAATGCATTAGGGCTGGGAGATCAATCAAAGGGTTTTTTAATGCACATTTGTTTCTAGTACAACTTCAGCATATGCTTTCAGATGGAGCAGAGTACTACACTATCTATGCAAAATCAATTTAACTGATAATGACATCAAGCTAATCATTCTGTGATAATGACAGCTGCTTGCATAGCTTCTCAGTGATCTACAGATCTGTGTTGTAAATACTGCACTTGAAATTACTACATATAATTACATGTTTTTACTCCAAACTTTACTGAAATCCTTCTGTGAGATGATTTCATACTTGTGTGTGCATTAGTCATACTGAACCAATAAAAACTGTTTAAAAAGTTCTGTTTATAGTGCAACACCATGGGTATTTGGCCTTTGGAGGAGATTTACTACTGTTCACACAACCATGCTTCCCCAACAAGATGCTCAATTAGGTCTACAATTTCACTTCTATTAATTGCTCAGCCCTAGAATGCAAATGGTATATTTTATTACAAACACAGTTCTGTAGTTCACATTGTTGTTTTTGCTGTCAAACATGTCTATACATGTAAAACGCATGTGCAGGTTGTCACCATTTTTTACAAAATTGTGTTCTTGTAATTTACATGGATATGGTAATGGTAGCATTATAAAACATTTGCATTTTAAAAAACAGATTTTTAAATGTTTACATTTTCAGGCTCCCAAAATAAAAATGTTGTGTAAACGAACGGCCAAAATACATAAACGTTTTTATTTATTTCTGTATTTAGTTCTATATTTAGTTAAAATTAAATGGATAAACGCACCCTGAGTCTATCTAGAAAAAGTAAACATATAAAAGCAGAGTGAAATTAGCATTGTTTTTCCCTTTATAGTTTCCCAGAAAGGTTGATGATACTCTCCGGGACCCGCTGTAAGAATGATTCATAAAACCTCCCTGATCCTCATCCACCCCAGAGCAGAGATTAAGACTGGAGCGCAAGTGTTTGTCAATTAATGTAATAATAGAGCGGCTAAATGGAAGCATGAGGCTCATTTGGATGTATTTAATCAGATTTAATAGCTGTAAGTAAGCCTTGCGCTTCAGCGGATGAAGTGAGGCTCAATCTGATTGGCTGAAATACAACAGTGCCGGTCCCTCATTGGATGGCTTGCCTGTCACTTTTTTTCTCCTTGTTGCTATGTTTGCTAGGAGAATAAGAGCGGTGCAAAGGACAAGGCCCGGTCACATTCTCGTCACCTTGAGGTGCTGGAATGGCCTCGCTAACATCATCTGTCATTTGCCATTTATGCATGTGTCATGATGTCGTTACTGTAGGAGGACTTTAGGGAACACTGAAGGAAAAAAAAGAGGGAGACAATAAAAAAACAGAGATAAAACCGCTGGTCTGAGAGATAGTGACAGAGTCCCAAAGCCCCGGGAGATCGGACTGGTCCTCCCAACCCCCCGCTTGCATAAGTCCAAATCTGTTGCCTTTGCAGAAGCTAAAATAGCATCAGCCATGTCAGCACGCAAGGGTGCTTGCAGCAGAGAAAGGTATGAAAATTAAAAATTTAGAAATTGACAGAGGAATGAGGCTGACTTCGGGCTTCTGTCTCACCTCATCGCCTCTTCTCTGGCTAGTGCTTGTATTTCTCAGGGCTGAGATGTAGATACTGAGGAAGGAAACACACCGTAGAGGTTTAATTTGAGAGGAAGAGTTGTTTTTGTTGATATTGTGACAGATGTTACACTCCCCACTGATTTATGACTGTCAGACCGAGCGGAAGGAAATGTATTGGGGGAAAAAAAATATTTAAGAAAAAATGGAATGAAAGAGTCTGTAAAGTATGTCCTCATTGAACTGCGGGCCCATTGGGAAACCGAAGCCAGCATTTGTGTCTGATTTGTCTACAGGCTTCTGAACACAGATGGATTAAGTTTGTATCATGTTTCGTTGTTAGTTATGGGGATATATTACCCAAAGTAAATGTAAATGGTTGCAACAAGTCTTATTTCCGTAATACGACACATTCAGAATCAGAATGGAGCCTGACTGAAAGCAAGATGTTGTGCCAAACAATCCAAACAAATTTGCTTTGGTTAGCTTTGTCTACACTATTTGCTAATGTAGTAAGGAATGCTAATGAGCTATAACACTATATATACATATATATAATGATTTGTGTATAATAAAGTTGAACATGGTCAAATTATTTTCAGAATTATTCATTCATTCATTTTCTTTTCGGCTTAGTCCCTTTATTAATCAGGGGTCGCCACAGCAAAATGAACCGCCATATTTTCAGAATTAACAAACTTATATTAAATATATGAAAAAATGTTGTGTACAACAATACTTTAAATTGAAAAATTTCAAGCCAACAATTTAAATGTTTATTTAGTTTAATTAGTACTAAAATAATTAAATTATAGTGTATATTCATTCATTCATTCATTTTCTTTTCGGCTTAGTCCCTTTATTAATCCGGGGACACCACAGCGGAATGAACCGGCAACTTATCCAGCATATGTTTTACGCAGCGGATGCCCTTCCAGCTGCAACCCATCACTGGGAAACATCCACACACACCCATTCACACACATACACTACGGACAATTTAGCCTACCCAATTTACCTATACCACATGTTTTTTGGACTTATGGGGGAAACCGGAGCACCCGGAGGAAACCCACGCGAACACGGGGAGAACATGCAAACTCCACACAGAAATGCCAACTGACCCAGCCGAGGCTCGAACCAGCGACCTTCTTGCTGTGAGGCGAACGTGCTACCCACTGCGCCACCGTGACGCCTTATAGTGTATATATATATACATTACATTTATATACATTTAGAAAGTTAATCAAAACACACAATAAATCTTCCTGAAACTTTATATAACATAAACACTAATTAAAAATAATAATAAAAACTGTAATAATGTGTAAATGATGATAAAATAATGCTAGTCAGCAGACATGGAAAGTGATTTCATAATTAAATAGTTACATTAAATATGTTTTGATTAAATATAACAAAACCAAACTTCTTAAATATCTACATCAATGAGTTGTTCACAACAAGTCCAGGAATGTGCATTAGGAGACTTGATACAAAATTGTATTTTGGCTTTAAAATTAATTGTTCATAAGAGGCTCATTTTTTTAGTTGTAGCTATTTTTTTATTTTTAAAGTAGATAAACTTTCAAATTTGAAAACTTCTCTTAAACATATTTTGTGGGTTATTTAATTAAATTTGATTAAATGTTATTTTATCTATTAGTGTTTTATTGTTTATTCATTTTTATTATTACTTTTTAAAATGTTTTAGGCAGGGACAGTACTCTTATTGAACATTTATATCAGCGTTCTATATAAAGCCAGCTCTTTTTTTCTCTCCAAGGAGGACAAGTGTTTTCACCCCAAACCACTCCATTATCCCCCATACATGCCTGTCAATAGCATTCAGTCACTCTGATGTGATATCTCTGCCTGACATGTCTGCACCTGCCTCTTCAGCGTCACTGAGATCTCATTCAACTACTTGATGGAGAAGTGCACAGCCATAATTGCATCTTATGATTTAAGAATTCATTTTATCTTTGCAGGCTGTTATATAAGCCTTAATCCAAACTCACATACCTAAATCATCAATCATCTTCAGATAATAGATACTAAGGTGCTGTTTTACATCTGGTATTAAGATGCATTTTCATCAATTTGATCAGATGTGAACAACACAAAATGCAGCTGTAAACAGGCTCAAAACTTTTCCCATCTTGTCCATTTTCAACCACTTCCAGAGGTAGATAAATATTAGATTGGATTGCTAGACACGCATTTAGTCGATTGTATTTAAAAAGCAATAAAAGAGCACCACTTCTCAACCTACTGACTTAATATTTAAACATTACTGGAAAAACTATCAAAGTATGCTGGCCAGACAGTATTTAAACTTCACCATCTATGATAGGTATTTCTGAGTTTGATTTAAGGGTGAAAAAAATGTACAAAGCAAATGTTATCTCATGGCAAATTCATGGCAAAAGTTATTTTCAGAAATTATATGTTGTTAAGAATGTAAATGCTTAATCTCTGTATGGTTTTTTGTGTTTTTTTAATTTTATGTTCATACACTCTAAAAATATTCAATGGCTGTACGAATGCTAGCATAATAAACAATACGCTAGCTTTGTAAAATATCTGAATTTCACTAAAGTGATCTGGAAATATAAATATAAATATAAATTAATCTTGTCCAAAATATACAGCTATATATTTAAGCTTTCCTTTCACTAAAATAAATCAGTATTTAGTATTAAGTAGGATTCCAGAAATGCAGCTGTCTTCATTCTCTTCAGAGAGCAGCTTTCATGCAGCAGCCATATTTTGTTTTTCATATAAAATCATTAATGTACTGTTAATCATTTTATTTTATGCAAAGCAACAAACAAGGTTGAGGTTTCAGTCACCAAAATGACCATGATTGTCATTTTAGCATTTAAAAAGCATGATCTTTTTAATAAAAGTATGTTAATAATCATAAGGATAATCTGTTTAATTACTTTCAGTGTTGTAAATGATTTGTTAAATGAGTTTAATTGTAGACTATAATGTGTATTCACATGCTAAAATGGCAAAAAGGAATAAATTCACAACATAGGAATTCATCAAAATATTGGAATGGAAATAAAAATGTAAAACAAATTAAGGCGATGTTTTACTTTCAATGCTTAATTCATAAAGTATATTTAATTGATTTCACTGCATGCGTTAACATTTATTCAGTATACAGTAATTAACTGCAAAGAAATGTTGTCTAATCAATGAGTTCCATCATAGGAAAAGGATTTTTTTGGACTGTCAGAAACAGCTTACTTAACTGTTTTATGAGTAATCATTGAAATCCATTGAATCGATAGGTTCACAAACACTAATTTCATTTAGTGCTTTATGAGTCAGTCATTGAAGTATTCATTTAACTGATTCTATAGGGAAAATACAGATTTAATTCAGAAACAAATGAGTTTGCTGTTTTGAGTGAGTCATAAAATCATGTATTTGATTCATTCGAGAGGCTGATTTAATAAGTCTATGTCTTAAAGAGTAAACGAGTCATTCACTAGATTAATTTGAAACTGCTGATTTCATTCGAATCAATCAAATGACTTAAAAATCATTCAAGAAAATTATTCTTCAATATTTGATCAAAAGATCAGAAAAGGCCACCAATAACCCTCCCTAATCAGAAAAGTGGTCAAAATGGACAAAAATACATGAAAGTGAGACCCATTTAAATGCCGGTTGTGAACAGAAGTCTTCCGTGTCTACTCAAAATCAAATCAAAGCTCATCTTAAAACTATGTGTAAACAAGGGCTAAATATGCATGGTAGCCACTGCAGGTTTAACCGCCATTTTCGCACATAAAATGTTGAACATAACAACTCTAAAACCCTGACTCACTTCCGTGCCTGTCATTTACTCCTCTTAGTCAACATCTCCTCTCCCCAGCGCCGTACTGACTGGACTAAAGCTTTGACTTGTTTAGCAGACAGAAGAGTCTCTGACAGGAATGAGAAAGACTCCGAAACAGTCCAGGGATTTACTGAGTTGTCTGTCAGCCCATTCAGATGCTCTTGTTTCCTCAGCATTCAAAGGCATCAGTCATTCTGTACCTTTCGCAGGCTTGGCTATTAATAGAACAGACTGTGGAAGTGGGCAAAATCGCCCCGTCTCAAAGCGCCAGAGGAGGAAGAGTCTGCCTGTGGTGCGCACAGATAAGGTGCTTGAAAGAACATTTCCACCAGCCAGTAATTGCTTTTTATTGTAAGGTTGTATCTGATATAGTGTACGGAAATGAATCCGGGGTTTTAGTGCTGTTATGTCGAATGTTTTACATGTGGAATGGCATTTGGAAGTGTTCAGAAGCTACCTTGCTGTTTAGTGATAGGGTTTTTATTTTTTGAAGGTGGTGTCTGGTGCTTGGAATGCAAGAAAAAAAGATAATGTTAAGGTTTTAAGTGAGCGATCATCGCTCTTGAGTTGATCTTTAGAATCTCAGTTAACATCTCATTGTTTGCTATTAACCTTTTATTATTTCCTGAGCTGCAGCAGCGATTCAAAGGAAACCTCAAAACTGCATCTGATCTCAGTGATTGCAGAGAGAGCCAAAACACACCCATGCAGCACCACTGCAGCTTAGTATAAAAGCAGACTTGAAATTGTGTGTGTGTCTGTGTGTGTGCATGTGCATGTGTGTGTGTGTGTGTGTGTGTGTGTGCGTGTGTGCGTGTGTGCGTGTGCGTGTGTGTGTGTGTGTGTGTGTACAGAAATGGAAAATGTCAGACAAGTATTGACACCTTTTCAATTCTTGAGTTAGTTCACAGCCCACAGAACTTGGCATTCAAATGTTTATGTTCTGTAAGATACTTTATTTATATATATTTTAATGCTTTTTTATGATTAAATATCTTTTTCATTAATATTATGAATTATTTTTATATTTTTGGATTTCAAAGTTTTAGCAAACTAGCGCAAACCAGCACAAACTGTCTTTTAGTACTGTCAGTATTTACTAAACACAGTCAGCGAAGAATAGAGCTGAGAAGGCATGGACAGCTATTTTTGTGTCTGACATTATTGAATATGCGTTTGTAGGAGTTTCCTGCTCAGATGCTATTTTTATGGGAGAAAAGTATTTAAATGGATCACTCATAAGTGCATCAATTACATTTAAAATCCTTTTAACAAACGGCAAGCCATTGATCCCGCTAGACACGTTAAAACTAGTTTTGCCCTTTGCAGTGCAATAATTTACAGAATTTTTGTCAGTTATGACATGCTATATCTCATAGCCTCTGCATTGAGTCAGCAGTCAGAGGCAGACAGTGAGGAAGCACGTGCGTGAGTGAGATCATGTGCGTGCATGTAAATGACATGGGCATGTCTAATAGCTCATAGTAACATGTGTTAGCTAACTCTTTGCAAATATTTTAGAGCATATTTGCTAGTAAATCCCCATCAGCTCCCTGGTAAAGCACATGTCGGTGTCCTCAAGATCACACAGAGCAATTAAGTCTCTGGAAACAAGTTGCTATGGTTACTAATAATGTTTGAAGGAAGCATGTTTATTTTGAACTGTGATCAAAACTGACTGGAACTACATGTGCCTTAAACTATTTTATTGCACACCTTCCAGCCAATTAGAATCAAGAATTTCAGCAGACTATGGGATAAGGTAGATTTTTTTCCACACGTAATTATTTGGAATGCCAGAGAAACACATTATCTGAACATATTGTTTGTCAAATATGTTATTTTTAATTTGCTTCAGGAACATGACTTGAGACAAACAACTAGCGTGAGTCACGTAATTTCTTCAAGATCTCAGTCCCCTCAGGCACAGTTCCCTCTTTTCACCTTGCACCTGAACTGCTGAAAACACCAACAGTTGTCAAAATGTACATCTTTTGAATGATCTCATATAAAAGCAATGGGCCATAGCTTGCTGTACGTGAACATAGAAAGCTGTGCGAGCTAATTGGGTGCTGTCCAGGTCTGAAGTCTTTCACCTTTGCATGTAAAAAGGTTTTTTGTCATTCCCTTGTGGCAACTTATATTAAGCTTGTCTATTTTGTGAATATGCCTATTCTTTGACCAGTATATAAATAAATAAATAAATAAATATGCCTAAATAAAATAAAACTATATTTGTGATGACACAATTAATTCATACTGCAAAATGAAATGTGCTGAAATTATACTGAATAGTAGTAGTGCCCAAAAGACAGTAGCACCACAAATAAGCACACTCATACACATGCTGTCTTGTCCGGCCATATTCATCCCTGACATGTTTCTTGACCTGCTCATCTCCCCCCACATAAGCTCCTCTTTTCCAGCCCACTCATCCTCCATTCCAGGCATCTGTTCCTCCCGGGTGAATGTGTGTGAAGTGACCTGTCGGCATCTGTCCACCAGATGCACTGACATTTTCTCCATTTTCTCCCATACTTGTGTTCTTTATTGCTGACAATGTAACCCAGCTGTATATTCTCAATCAGAAAGCCTTTTTTCCCAATACAAGCCTATAATGCACTTAAGCCTCCTTTCTTGGCTGATGCCACAGTTGACAAGTGACATCATGCAGTATTTCGTCTTATCTCAGCTTGACTCCCATGACCTGATTCGATCACTGCTCACTCCACATGATTTGAGATTCTTAGATTCACAGCTTCAACTCACATTTATCCACTTATATACATTGCGGATTCTACCTGAATGAAGATATCTTGTGCTGTGATTTATATATTATTTTTATAACTATACTGAATAAAACCACATGATTCATAGACTGGGCGACACGGTGGCTCAGTGGTTAGCACTGTCACCTCACAGCAAGAAGGTCGCTGGTTCGAGTCCCGGCTGGGTCAGTTGGCATTTCTGTGTGGAGTTTGCATGTTCTCCTCCATGTGCTCCGGTTTCCCCCACAGTCCAAAGACATGCGGTATAGATGAATTGAATAAACTAAATTGACCGTAATGTATGAGTGTGAATAAGTGTGTATTTATGTTTCCCAGTACTGGGTTGCACCTGGAAGGGCATCTGCTGTGTAAAACATATGCTGTATAAGTTGTCGATTCATTCTGCTGTAGCGACCCCAGATTAATAAAGGGACTAAGCCGAAAAGAAAATGAATGAATGAATGAATGATTCATTGACTGCTTAGTCAGAATGTGACAGATAGGATTTATGAAATTAGGGAAAAATACTTTTTATTATTAGTTTAATGTGAGATGCTGTTCACATTAAAATTTATGTCTTATTAATATTTGTTTTATAATTCCAGTTTATCTTTATAAAAAAAACTAAAGTGAAAAAAAAAGTATATATATTATATATATTTACAACCTAAAAAGAAACATTTCTGGAATGTTTTTCTAGGAGAGCATTATGGGAATGTTCTCTAAACCTACAGGGAACATTCTATTTACTTTATATTAAGACATTTCCTGTTAGAATCTCTGTTTTGACAGTTTTCTGTGAGCCAGAAAATGATGTTTCTAGAATTTTCTGTGAACTGAAAACTGTTGGCTGTGTTATTTTTCATTCCTCAACAAAATGTCATTGAATATTGATAAAGTGAATACAGATTGCCTGTAAATACAGCAAGTGATAAAGATGAAAGGAGTGTGTCGTAAGTCTTGTTGCTTGTAAATGTTTATTGCATAGCATTTTAAGCCACCTTAGTATTTGTTACTGCGGTAGCTCATCACTCAATTTATCCATTCCTTTCCTCCTCCTCCAGAATAGGAGAAGACTGAGGAGTTGATAATCTGTGATTCAATTTAGGTTTCCTTAGGGATTGGTCATTGAGGTGATCTAAGATAAATAAGTTCATCGAAAGGGTATTTTTGTGGTCATAAAATATGTTGCACTGTCAGACATGCAACAAAAAACCACTCTAGTTGTTTTAGAAATGCTATAGAGTTACAGATTGTCTTGTATCACAGTTGCTAGCAAGTTACTGTAAAACTGGATTATAGTACAGTTACTGTAATTCATTTTTACAGTACATGACATTTAGCTATACTTTTGCCTTTGGTATATGTATCTGTTTCTGCTAAATTTTAGTGTTATACTGCATTATACAATATTACAAAATAGTACTTTCATTTCAATAACTATAATCTTAACTTGGAATTGCATAATATATGGTTATATAGCAAAGAAATATATCTGTATTTCAGAATTCATTCATTGATTTTCTTTTCGGTTTAGTCCCTTTATTAATCTGGGGTCGCCACAGCGGAATAAACCACCAACTTATCCAGCATATGTTTTACGCAGCGGATGCCCTTCCAGCTGCAACCCATCACTGGGAAACACCCATACACTCTCATTCACACACATACACTACGGACAATTTAGCTTACCCAATTCACCTATAACGCATGTCTTTGGACTTGTGGGGGAAACCGGAGCGCCCGGAGGAAACCCATGCCAACACGGGGAGAACATGCAAACTCCACACAGAAATGCCAACTGACCCAGCTGAGGCTCGAACCAGCGACCTTCTTGCTGTGAGGCGACAGCGCTACCCACTGTGCCACCATGCTGCCCGTACTTCAGAATAACATTGCAAATCAAATCATCATTTATTACTGATTTCTCTATCCTTTTTAATTCTCTCTGATTTCTATGTTTTATTATTATTCATTTTAAAAAGACTGGTTTACATTATGCCAGCAAATAAACAAGTAGGGCTTAATATATGGTAGAATCTGTTCAGTTATAAATAGAGTTGTGGGGGTCAGTCGTGGTCTGGTGGTTAGAGAGTTGGACTTGTAAGCAGAAGGTTGTGGGTTTGAATCTCAGTGCCAGCAGACAATGACTGAAGTGTCCTTGAGCAAGACACCTTACCCCCGTTTGCTCTGCAGTGATAATTGGCCTCTGCATAATACTTGTAAGTCGCTTTGGAAAAAAGCGTCAGCCAAATGACTAAATGTAAATGTAAATAGTTAGCCCTGTATATAAAATATTACAAAGGTGCCGTAAGAAATCAATTTCTCAGAATAAATGGATGAGTGAAAATGCTGGTTTCACATATTTTGAAATATAAATAAGGAATAAAGGTATAGAAGCTGGAGTGGTATATCAATGCATTATGTAAGCGGGTGTATGATGTTCTGTAGTGCTCAAGTAGGTTAAAGACTTATCTTGAGTACTTACTGTAAATATAAGATTGATTCTTTTAGTCAAAGCCTAATGAGACTTTCTTTCAGCTGTTTAAAGTCTGATTGAATTGTAATATGTTAGGCAACAGTATTATGCAAAAGTAAACATTTATTTGAATCAACATCTATTTATTAGAAAGGTGTATAAGGTCTATTTTGATTTCCTGTTGTCTTGCAAAAAGTGGTGTCAAAATGATGGTTTAGATTTTTTACTTGAATGATAAATTGTGCTTTAACAGTTTTGACAAATGGATTCTATTTAGATGATAAGTGATGGAAAAGATTGAAAGACTTGGGTTATGTGAGAATATTAATCAGAGATTGATAAATTGGGATGTGATAGGATGTGTGTGCAAAAGAAAATGTCACACATGTATATATGTATGTAAGTCAAAGATGAGACATCATTTTGGCGTTTGTTAAATTTACAAAACAGTTTATTCTGGTTGTTGAATCTGATTGGCTGAGAGCCATATGACATTCTAGACACTATCTTATATATTGGGCAATACTGATGTCACATCACATAACATATTTTTAACAGTTTTTTGTGTAATGTAGTTTTTTTTAGAATTAAAATATACAGTTTATTTGTAAGAAATGTGCCTGTCCTGAAAAATGTGTTTCAGCATGTCAGTGGCTTTTCAATACTGACATATTCTGTAAAGAGCACCCTTACCATGGACACTTATTCTGGAATCTACTGCTGGCTGTGACTTATGTCTCCACAGTGATTAAATATATATAATTAATTTTGGGTATATCTAATGTCAATATTTGGTGTCAATAATGTTATTGTTTGTTAATGTTATTTACTGTTTTAATGTTGTATGGAGAATTCCTTGTGGTAGAGTAATACAGATAGATCTTAGTGTTATAATGTGCAAGATCCTTTGATTTGTCATCACCAAGACATTACAACTCTACATAATGTAATGACAAAAACATAAATACTTGTTCTAAAGTGACATTATTTGAATTCAAATTGGAGGCTTTTGCCAAGATTTAGAAATTCTTGAAACCCCCTTTATTTTCTTTGACCCATGTGTGTGCATGCTTCTGTAACGGCAAGAAAGCAAGGTTAAATGTTTTGTATTCATCCAGATTATCGTCTAGTCTTTCATTGCTTATGTCCTTGCCACAAAAGCAAACCACCTCAATGCAGGAAAATTTCTCCCTCACGGGAAACAGATTCATCTTCTCTTTTCTCATGAGGAGACAAAATCAGATTGTTCCAGAAATAAATTAAAAAGCTGAGAGATTCATTTTCAGAAGACCTTAACAAAGGCCTATTTTTACTGACCTTTCTGGTTCTATTTTAAGAGCTTTAATAAGTTATTAGGTTTAGTACCAGATATGGGTTTGGATTACACACCAGCCAATTAAAAAACAGCTTGCAGAAACTGTTCATTTAGTGTTGTAATTTACATTCAATTTTATAATTTACTGTAGATAAAATGTTGACTATGGTCTATACTGGCCATTACATTTCCTAAATCTATTACTGAATTGGAAGTAAAAAATAAATTTTAACCAATTTTTTTTCTTGCACAAAGTAACAATATTTTCTTTTGTAAACTCTTTGTGCCCAATACAATGCTTAAGTACATATACAAGAACAGCCTAGAATATTTTGCAGCATTGAATTTGCATATGATTTGCAGACATGATGGGTTTTGAAGTGCCACTGCTTGTGTAAGTGGCCTCTGTTCCTCTCCTGTCCAGCATTTTCTTAGTCTGAATATTCAAGTGTAACATTGATTTCTGCATTTTAAATGAAGGAAAGTTCCACAGACATTTGTAAATGGCTTTTTTAAAAGTCAAATCCTTTTGATTTGAATTTTGAATTTGTTTTGCATAATAGAGTGTTTTTGTCTTGTTTCACGTTTAAATATTTTTTTCCCCCTCAAATGAACACATGCAGACACTGATACATTCAGGGTGTATTTACTTGGGGTTGTCAGTATAGACCATTTCAATGTGGCGATGTCTCTGGCCCATGAACATTTCCTGCTTGTTACCAAACTATTTCATAACTGTAACAAGAGGCAATTTAATCATATCTTAATGTTAAAACGGCTGCCATAACATTATTTATCAATATGTGGACCTTGTTGGATACTTGGAAGCTATGGAAATTCAAAATGTAATACAGGAAATACATTAGGACCATTGTTATTGTTTACATTCCTCAAAATGGTCCATAGACAATTCCCCTTCATATGGGAACTCCAACGTACGTCTGTTAACAGACTACGGGAGTACTTCAGATGACCAATGACTCTGAAGAGTAAGAAAACGGGCCAATGAATGCCAAAATGAATTGGTAGAGCTCAGCTCCACAGCTGACAGTGATTAGCCATTAGTGCTATATAAGCTGCCAGCTGAGAAGCGAGCACTAGAATTTAGCTTTCAGAGCCTCTCACTGAGACTGAAGACACTCTATCTGCCAACCTGATTTCAAGACTGAAACCAGTTTACTCACCAGTGTGGGAGATGATGCGACAGCGTTGGTCGATCTGGGCTTCCTGTCCCCTGGGCGTTTCGCTGGTGTGCACAAAAGAGTAGTTTCCATTAAAAGAGCAGATTCCTTAAGAGAGCAACACAGTCAATCAACACGTCTTTTTCAAGACGCTGTTCTGACTGTGCGTTTCTGGATGCGGTGGTTCCTATCTCCGGATGATGGGCACGGGTATCACATCACAGGTCTAGGGATCCAGCATGTCGATGCGGTGCTCGCGTACAGCTCATGCTCTCACTGTGATGGCTTCCAAGCCACCCCCGTTGCTCCCCGTGAAAGCGGTAAGCACGCAGGCAGATCTGAGGATTACAGTGGGGGTTTATCCGTCGCCTCCGGGCCCGCGGACCCCCCACTCCTCCACAGCACGCTCCATCCAAGCTTCGAGTGGTTGTGTGGTTTATCCCCTTGGATGCCCATGCCTCCGCTTGATGACACCGGAGATCAGATGTCCATCGCGACATCGGAGGGCAAGCTGTCATGCTCGCTTGGTTAGTGCTGCTCAGCCCGTCGTAGTAGCTCACACGGACGGTCAGACTCGGCTATGCGTTTCAATGCGCTGTTGGCCTCCTGAGTTCACGGGTGTGTATTTAAGCGGTCATCGCTATGCCACCCCTGTCTCGCGTGAGAAAATTGTTATCCTCCTGGCAAAGGATACAATCGAGCCGGTTCCTCCAGCCGAGAGGAAGAGTGGGTTTACGCCCCCACTTCATCGTACCCAGAGAGCGGTGGGTTATACCAATCATATCTGCCATCTGTTCAGGATGCCGATCAAGATGCTCATGCAGAAACACATCCCCCAGTGCGTCCATCCACAGGATTGGTTGCAGCTATAGACCTGAAGGACACTCACTCCATGTCTCGCTCTTTCCCTCCTTATAACGGTGTGTGACAGGGGCCGAGCATGGCAGTAAATGGTCCTCCCCTTCGGACTCTCCCTGTTCCATGCGTGGAGGATGCCCTGTGCCTCTTCGGCGCACGCGCATCGGCATTTTTGATTATTCATTGACTGGGTTAATTTTTTTTCAGACCTTTGAATTAGTCGATTATGCATAGGGACCTGGTGCTCCAGCACCTCGGCCTGTTGGGGTTTCGGGTCAACCGAGAATGAGCAAGCTCTCCCCCGGGCAGAGCTTCTCTCATCTCGGGTTGGAGCTGGACCCGGTCTCCATCTTGGTGCGCTTTTAGCACGCCGGGCTAGTGCTGCCCTGTCCGTGTAATTCGGCAGTTATAGTGGTCTTACTGAAGTTTGTCAGAGGTTTATTAGGCTTAATAGCTGCGCACCGTTCATATCCCGTATGAGCTCTACTGTGCCAGCTTACATGCTCTCACGACAGTTAAGTTTCTGGGAGAATGGAGACTCCACCCCGGCACAGTCCAGCTGTTATGGGCACGCTTTAGAGAAGCCCAGGTCATCCTGCCGCTTCTCCCGAGCGGCCCTTCGCTAGCTGCTTTCCCTGCTCTGTACGGATGCACTGGCTTTCAGCTGGCCCCGGGTTTACGCAATATGTGTTTTTCCCCAGTGAGCCTGCGCACACAGACTCTGTGCAAAGTCAGGGAGACGAGGAGCGGGTCTCGCTCGTTGCGCCTTCTTGGCCCAACCGGACCCGAGTTTCCGGACTCACACTCCTCGTGATGGCCCTCCCTGACGAATTCCCCGGAAGAAGCACTCCTTTTTCTGGGACGGGCACCCTCCGGCACCCGCGCAGCATTCTGGAACCCCCATGGAGGGTTTCTAGACAGAGCGCGGTGGACTTAGGTGACCTATCAGTAGATGGTTAACACCGTCACTCAGGCTAGAGCACCCTGTATAGGCAAGCCTATGTCCTTTATTGGAGTCTATTCGTTGTGTGGAGCTCTTCTCTCTGAGAAGATCCCCGGACATGCCAGATTAGTGTTGTGTTTTCTTCCTTCAGGATAACTGGAGCGCAGGCTGTCACCCTCCACACTGAAGGTTTGGCTTGCTGCCATCCCCGCTCTCTGTTGGGCGGCGGATGGTAGCGCGCTGGGAAAGCATAACCTCATCAGCCGGTTCCTCAGAGGCGTGTGGTGCGAGATGGTTAATTCCATCCCCGCCCCCCTCTCTTGCCCTCTTGGGATCTCTCTAGCCCCAGTGGTTATGGTTAGGTCCGTTGAGCCACTCGACTCAGTATCTATAAGTTTTCTGTCCATGAAGGCAGCTCTGCTGGTCGCGTTGGTATCATTCAGGAGGGTTAGGATTCCGGTGGCATTTTCGGTCAGCGAATCGTGCCAGGAATTCGGACCGGCCTACTCTCACGTTTACCTGAGACCCCAGTTCAGCTTGTGCCAAGGTTTCTACCACCCCTTTTAATATTAAAAGTGGTAGTGAGCCTGCAAGCGCTGTCTGCGGAGGAGGCAGACCCAGCCCTTTTATTGCTATGTCCGTGCACTGCGCTTAATGTGACACGTAGAGCATACGTCTTTAAACAGCTTTTTTCTGTTATGATCGGCAGAAGGGAAGTGCCGTATCAAAGCAGAGGTTGGTCCATTTTATAGTTATGCCATTGCCCTCGTTTCATGTGCCAGGGCGAGCTGTGTCCCCCGGGAGAGAGAGCACACTTTAAAAAAAAAAAAAAAAAAAAAAGCGGTGCCTCCTTTTCGGCGTGAGTACGCAGCGCCTCTTAACAGATTATGCAGAGTTGCGGACTGGGCGACACCTAACACATTCACAAGATTTTTTTAATCCTCAAGTGGAGTCGGTTTCCTCCCAATTACTGGGTTACTTCTGTCAATTGGGACGAAATTAAGCTCTGTGTCAAAAACGCTTGCTGCGCCATGCTCCCTAACCCGGAGATACGTGCGCTTTTTCTATTCTGCTAGCAAGTTTTCCGCTTGGCGAACTCTAGAGAATTCCTTCGAGGC
The DNA here is from genome assembly GCA_903798115.1 of Danio jaintianensis. NCBI lineage: Eukaryota > Metazoa > Chordata > Actinopteri > Cypriniformes > Danionidae > Danio > Danio jaintianensis. The sequence goes on along the minus strand of CAIGQV010018227.1, from coordinate 21,527,209 downwards.
CCCCAGCACCCGACTCAGCGGAGGAGCCGGGTGCCTGGCTCAGTGTGATGTCTGGTATGCCCACTCTTGGTCTACCCACATGCTGAGGTTCGGTGCCAGCTATGCGCGGTCCCCAATGGCGATCCCATATGCTTATTCAGCCATGGAGTGTTCCCCCTGACCAGGCGGACCCGTGTCTTCCCTACCCGCTAACCAGCTTATCATATGTAGCACTCCCCCTCCATAGGGCTAGTCCATATGTTCTTTTTGCCATCAAGTCTCCCCTCTTTGGTAGCAGGTGGCCTCCGCAGCGTCCTCCCCCTTCGGGGACTGGCACGCTTTCCCAACGTACTGTCGTATTCTAAAATCCCTAGTCTATATTAGCTAGGTAAAAGCACATTATGACCCCCGATCTAAATTTTCTAATTATTCCCATGTAATGGTAATTAAAGGGCCTAGGGAACGTTGGAAGGTTGCGCTCTTGGTGATGTTTGTGCACTCACGCTATGCTTGACAAGCTTCACATCAGGAGCGAGACGGTCTTAGCTGCTGTGGCGTTTTCCATACAGTCTCCCGTAGTCTGTTAACAGACGCACGTTGGAGTTCCCATTTGAAGGGGAACGTCCTGGTTACGTACGTAACCCACGTTCCCCGAATAGGGAACGGAGACGTGCGTCTCCACTGCCACAGCAGCTGAGTCTCCAGCTGTTAGCTGAGTGATCGGCTCTTCAGCAGGCAAATTCTAGTGCTCGCTTCTCAGCTGGCTAATCACTGTCAGCTGTGGAGCTGAGCTCTGCCAGTTCATTTTGGCATTCATTGGCCCGTTTTCTTACTCTTCAGAGTGATTGGTCATCTGAAGTACTCCCGTAGTCTGTTAACAGACGCACGTCTCCATTTCCTATTCGGGGAACGTGGGTTACGTTCGTAACCAGGACGTTTTGAGGGATGTAAACAAAAACAATGGTCCCAACCAATTTCCTGTTTTACATTTTAAATTTCTATAGCTTCTGAGAATCCAAAAAGAGCCACATATTGATAAATAATGTTATGATAGCTGTTTAAAATTAAGTTATGATTGAATTGCCTCTTGTTACAGTTATGAAATAGTTTGACAACAAGCAGGAAATGTTCATGGGCCAATGACATGACCACATTGAAATGGTCTATTGTACACAAATTTGTGTTGAAACAGCCCAGCATTTTTTGCATTATTATATTTTTTTATGTATAATATATATATATATATTATTATTATTATAATAAATATATATTCATTTTATTATTATATATATTATTTTTTATTATTATTATTATTTTTTTATTAAGACATGCTGGATTGTTTAAACACAAATCTGGGTAAAAGAAGGACAAACCCAACAGCTGATTACAAATTTAATTAGAAAATTAGATAATTTAATCCAATGGTTGGGTTTGTTCGTACTTGACCTTGTTTGAACCAACCCAGCATTTCCTAGAGTGTGCATACACTGAAAATTCCTCTCCTGTGCAGCCCGGAATGCCAAGTTTTGAGATGATTCATTGTGGAAGTTTAATTGTGAGCAGAATTGGTCATCCATTACCTCTTCTGTTTCAGCTGAATGTGAGATTTGAACGCAGTAAATAATTCCTTTGAGATTGCTAACTTCAACTGCCACTGAAAATATGCTTTTAACTAAATTTTGTGCTGCTATTAAGCTCCAGAAACTGTTAGTCTTGATTAATGTTTTCATTTGACATCTCTATGATATCTGAAACTGTGATTTATTAACTATGTTTAATAATCTAGAAGTAAATATACAATGACAGCAGTTTGTGTGCTGGTGTTTTAATTACAGTCTCTGTTGTATTTAATCTTTTATTGCACACTATTTAACCAACGTAGACACACAAATGAATATTAACAACAGCCACATTATTATTACTATTACTATTATTATTATTATTGTTATTATTATTATTATTGTTATTATTGTTATTATTACTAATTCATTTCATTTTCTTTTCGGCTTAGTCCCTTTATTAATCAGGGCTCGCCACAGCGGAATAAACCGCCAACTTATCCAGCATATGTTTTACGTAGTGGATGCCCTTCCAGCACTGCACTGCACTGCACTGCACCCAGCACTGGTAAACACCCATACACTCGCATTCACACTCAATTTAGCTTATTCAATTCACCTATAGAGCATGTCTTTGGACTGTTGGGGAAACCGGAGCACCCGGAGTAAACCCACGCCAACACGGGGAGATTATTATTATTCATTCATTCATTCATTTTCTTTTCGGCTTAGTCCCTTTATTAATCCGGGGTCGCCACAGCGGGATGAACCGCCAACTTATCCAGCATATGTTTTACGCAGCGGATGCCCTTCCAGCCACAACCCATCTCTGGGAAACATCCATACACACCCATTCACACTCATACACTACGGACAATTTTAGTTTTACCCAATTCACCTATAGCGCATGTCTTTAGACTTGTGGGGGAAACCGGAGCACCCGGAGGAAACCCACGCGAACACGGGGAGAACATGCAAACTCCACACAGAAATGCCAACTGACCCAGCCGAGGCTCGAACCAGCGACCTTCTTGCTGTGAGGCGAACGTGCTACCCACTGCGCCACCGCGTCGCCCCAGATTATTATTATTATTATTATTATTATTATTATTGTTGTTGTTGTTGTTGTTGTTGTTGTTGTTGTTCCACAATGAGTGAGATAGTTTGGAAGTTGTGTGTGTCAAGCAGGTTCAAAAGTCCTACAGCAAATCTCTCAAATAGCCTGTCACTTGATTTTACTGCACAGTCAAATGACCTCAGGGATTTGATTACAGACTTGACCAGTGTAGAGGATTCTTGCTAGAGAATAATTTCTACAGCTCTGTTTCTTTACTTAATGTGCTTTTTCCAAAGCCACATTTCATCTAGAAAGCCATTAATCAGGGGAGATTATAGCATTTTGCTTATTATGGATCGAATGTATGTTGTGTGGGATTAGCAACCGAAACATTAAATGTTGAGATTGGAGATGAAGAAATAAAAAGCTCTGAGCATGTGCACCGCTGTAGTTCATCCCATATGGAAAAAAACTTGAGATTATCAGCTTTTTCACAAATTGGACATTGCTATCACGTACTTGAGTGGGTAAAGATTTTTTTCCAATTTAAAATAATGAGGAATAATGATTTTTTAATGAAATATAGTGAAGTAAAAAATATATTATTATGCTTTAGAATGCAGTGAAGTAGAAGTTTTGACTTGTGAAAAGTGCTGAAAGTGCTGACTGTGAAAACTGAGAATGTTTGAAAAAGATTGTACTTAAACAGTTCTGGTTCATGCCATTGTGTCCCTGCTTTGTGCAAATCACTTTAGCAGTTTTTGCATGTTCCAGATTTCAATAACAAAATATACTGTGGTAATAAATATGTAAAATACTGTTATACTGTCCCTGAATTTTTACATTGCTAAGCAGTGCGAACAGATGCAGAATGGTGGCGCCAGTGTGCGTACCCCCACAGAAAACAATTGTTACAAAAAAGATGTGGCACAGCGCATCTGGTGTGTGCCCCCCTTTAGGGACCAATCACACCGAATGCACTTTCAGTTCTGGAAACATTAGGCGCACTGCACCAAAGTTCATTAAGGCAAGTCATTTTACTCTGAGGCCATCAGTGATGGCAATAATGGCACTATAAATAATCGGCATTACTAAGGGAATTACTTGATGAAGATTTATGTGTAGGGGTGGGACAACCACATAACTTATGAGGATTGGCTAAAAACACAGGTGATGCTTTCAAAGGGGTGGACGGAGCCACTGCAATTAAAACTAGTTTATAATGTTCTGACATGCAGAAATAATCAATAGTAGCAAAACAAGTCAATCATGTTAGTATATTTTGACAAAGTACTTTACAATCACAAACAAAATTGCAATTAGATGGGTTGTTTACCCAATTTCTCATACAGCTTTCTATTACAGAATGCCTATACAATTTCATGGCCAGTAAAAATATTTATAGCCAGTCACAGGCAATGTTTTAAGTTAAAGGCCCTAAGCCTAAGTCACATTTCCATGTCATCAGCTTGCCATGAATGAAGGCGGGAATCTATTTTATTCAACATACAGTTTGTAGTTGTTTTGACATTTTTTTTTTTTAAGTAATGGAACAGTTACTTTCCCTGGTAATTAGTTACAGTCATGTGGTCATTTGAATGGTGGAAGTGGGAAGTCACAAGGTCAGATGGGATCGACTGTACCTTGTATTAATTTCATGCAGATTACAAAACCAGAGAACATTTGTTTTCAAATTAAGTCGGTTCATTTTAAAGTAGTCCCTTTCCCCAGAAAACCATCAATGATTGGCTTCATTTACTTGCTTTTTATGTTGCTAGGCAACCACTGTATCAACGTTTTTGGTGTTGGAGCATGTTACGTTGGGCACTTTGTCTGCACAGTGTTGACTTTATCAACTCCAAAGGGCTCTGTCAAATTGTGAGGTACAGCAGGCATATATTAATAATATTAATAATATATTATAATATTAAGTGCACATAAATAGAATGCAAAATGCTCACTTCCAATAAAAAACCATTTTAAAATGCCACCTCTCACCACACAAAAAAATGTTGGGTGTGATCGGGATGACAAAGTTTACACACAATGGTGGGAGGTGGTATTTTTTTCTGGTAATATAAAGTTCCCCTTTGGCTATAAATAGAAATAATCCAGAAATTATTTGTAAATAATACCCAATAAAAAGAAAGTAAATAAAAATTGGATAGCATTTTTTATGTAAAAATTGCACATTTCATCAATAATAAACAAACGTTCCTGAACCTGTAAGTGTACAATAAATAAATCAATGTTGTTGATAAATGATGTTTGAATATAGTTTGAGCTTGTGCAGGCCTGTGAATACTCTTTGCTTGCTCTTCGGCTGTTATCTGCAGCAGTCACATTGTATGTTAAGCTGACCAGACTGGTGATTCGAGGAGGCCTAATGTTATGAAGCAGATGACAAATCGTATTGCGTTTTCACTGGGCTATCCTGTCTCTTATGATTTAATGACTCTATACAGTGTCCCTTGGTACTTATCATTTAAGAGGACTCTGTTTTAGAGGGCACTGGAAGAAAGGAGGGAATGTAGGCGGAGAAACTCCCTTTTGTGTCACTGAGCCAAATCACTTTGTATGTGGCAAAAGGGATTATTTCTCAATGACCTTCTTTTGTAGACACACACAACCATGAAAATCAAATGTGATGTCTCAAAGGAGTAATTTTACAATAAATAAAGTTTTCAGAATAACTGGGTTGACACTTTTGACTTTGACTTTATTTTGAAGAACCAAGTCATTTAGTCAATAATATAAATTATTTGTTGCATACCTCCTATCCAGTAAATTATTTTGTGCCCATTGCTTTTTCAGATTAACTTTCATATGTAATGTTTGTGAATTTGAAAGGTCTGCAAAATGTCCAACAATCTAAGTGCATGATAAAAAAAAAGAACTGAAGTCATTTCAGATGTTTTGTCCCATTTACTGTAGGTTTGTAATAAATAAGCAAAATACCAGTCTGTGGTCTTCAATGGCTGTCCATATGCAACATCTTCTTTGACCCTTAAACTGTGTAATTGTCGCTGAGACCTGGAATAGTTGCTTTATGCTGTTTGTATGCCAAGATCTGTTTTATGATCTGTGAAAGCAAATACACTATACATTCATTTTCAAAGGATGATGATTCAGGCTTGAATTGATACAATACAATCAGCACTCTTCTTGCTGTTTGTATTGCTATTACCAATTTTAGACACAGTGAGAGTTGAGGATTCAGGTTATTATATGAGAAATCAGCTTTTTGACCTTGGGCTTATGTAAACATGTATGAGACTTCTAAAACAAAATTAGGAATCTTTAAAGTAACCTAACAGTGGCACTTGATCAAAAGTTTTACTGTATTTTTGACTGTATTTCGGGTTGATATTGCTGTCTTACTTTCTGTAGGTTTCTTCGTCTAAAAAACATCACACGCTTATTTCTCCTCTTATGGGACAACACTGCCGCCTTGGAGTGTGAGATGTAATTAGATTGGGAGGCGGTTTGTTGTGTGGTTTTGTGTTGACAGACACAGCTAGAATGCCCTTTACACGGATGCCTCTCTGGCCCTGTGAGTGGGTGCCAGCCCACTAATCAAATGCTTGGCTAGATTAACCACACACAAAACTGTGTTTGTGCCCTCGCTTTGCCTTTCCCTTCCTTTCCTCTCTCATGTAACCCATTCTTGGATTTTTCTACTTTTCTTTTTTTTTGTAATAATACTGTTTCTTGCCAATTCCGATTCTCTATAATTGACAGAATATGTAAAACAAAAATATACTTTGTTAAATTTTTTCATTATAAAAGAAAATTCCCTTCCTTAATAACTTCCTTAATAACAACACTTACAAAATGTGTCATTTTCTACTGTTCACAACCTTAATTTTTAAAGTCCAAAGATAAGCATAAGCTTATAATATAGTTATAATATATTTTATGTAATAAACTTAATGTATATTTTTGTACATTTCTTTCATAGATAATCTGTTTTTGTGTCATCTTCTAATAAAGTATTTGCTGACTACTTCAACATGACACAATTTTGACAGATTTTTTACTCGCACAGCAAACATTTTCAAAATAGCTTAAAATAAATAGTGACTTAAATTACATTTGAAGCCTCCTCAGCTCTCTGATTTCATTGTGCAGGCTTTAACAACCTGCGTGTACGACAGGGCTCGAGATTAAACAGCTCAGGTAACGCATAATGAGAAAAGTACCGTCTAATGTTACTCTGAATTGTGTATGGCCGAGGTACTTTTCCAGGTGTAATAGTCAGCTGGGCATTTTTGTGGTGGTTGTGGCTGCAAATCATGCACATACAGTAGTGTAGCTTTCATACACTGTGAAAAATTTCCACACTGACTACATGTTGTCATGTGGTTGTGAATGTGAGCACATCTATGACATCATTGTCAGGCCGATTGTCCGATTCTGGTTCCTAGCCAGTTGATCAATGCATCTCTAGTTGGTATCTTGGCAAAATTCCATGGAAATTGCACAGAAGTTGCAAAGTGTTTTGGGGGCTTGAAATTAGGGCTGCACAATATATTGTATCAGCATTGATATCACAATGTGAGCATCCACTATAGTGACATCACAGGATCTTCGATGTCGAATTGGGATTATAGTTGACTAGGAGCCATAGTTGAAAACACATGATTTGTGGAGTCATTGCAAAGTTGAACCATAAAGTTAACAAAAAGTTTTTCATCTGCATTTGCTTTTAAGGCCTGTGACTGTGTGGGCATTTCAAGCCAATTTAAAGCATTCAGGCACAGGAAATTATAATGCTTGTAACTTTAAGAAAGATGAATTGTATTTATGTATATTCATTGAAGACTATACCGTGTTATTTTACATTTGATTATTCAATTTGTGTACCTGAATACTGCTAGACTCCCAGAAAACCATAAAGCATTTATTTAATTTGTTACTTTGCTTTAATGTATTTATTATATTTTATTCAGATGCACTTTCTCACAAAATCATCCCAATCAATCTAAAATTATGTATTCTTTTTAAATAGAGCTATTCATTTCATCTGGTAAAGTTATAGTCAGTTTTGCAGCGTGCATCACAGAAAAAGAACATATCGCAATGTTGTTTTTTTAATATCGTGCAGCTCTACTTGAAATGCAAACTTTTGAAGATGTATCTGAATGAGATGACAGAAATTTGTGAAACGTCCATGCCTTGCACACACTTAATGTGGACTTTAGGCTTGAGCAAATATTTGGCAACCAAAACAACAATGGTAGACTACAGGATCATATGTGCAAAGAAGCTTGTTTCGTCAGCTACTGAACTGACATGCATTATATGGTGTTTTTAGCTGTTTTCATAGACATGTTTGAATGGGGATTATTTTAACATTGATTTTTACGCAACTTTTGAAACTTTTGAGTTTTGAAAATGTTATTTAAAATGTACCCTCAGTGGGACTGCATGGTATTGAGAAAATATGCAATATGCTATATATTGTTGTTGAGTGTTGTGATAACGTGATAACGTTATTTCTTATGATACAACTAACTTAAAAAAATGCTATTTTATCAGCATTTTAAAAATATTATTTAATGATAATACTAAAATAAAAATGCAATAGATATTTTTCTGAGCTAATTAAATCTAAAAAAAAAAACATTTAGACTTTAAAAACCATGAATGACTGAAAACTCAGTGGAAATTCTGATTCTTATTGGCTGTTATCAGCACCTACTGGAAAGGTAAAGCACCTAAAGGGGCCCGTCTGACTGGTCAGATTTGGATACCTGCATTTCCTACATATGTTTATTTGCAAAACCTATGCATGGAGCACAAAAATTCTTGGCACATAAAATTAATTTAATTTATTGCACTTCTCTACGTTATAGTTGTTGCATATACTATTATCACGATAATGATACTTTCTCAATATATTGTGCAGCCTTAACCCTCAGTCATATTTTGGAAAAATTTAACTGAGCTTTTGGTCTGATATTCATTCATGGTGTAGCTGTGTGTATGTTTAAGAGTATGTGTGTGTGTATGTGTTTCAGAGCAGTCTCACCTGCCTTCATTATGACCCTTAAGGTTTTTACAACACCTCTCTAACCTGACACATTACACAGCAATCACAACATCACCTCTGTCTTCTTCATTCTTCTCCATCATTGCTGGAGGAAAGGTGAAATGAGTATTGCTGT
>CAIGQV010018227.1:21491308-21514769 GCA_903798115.1 Danio jaintianensis | reverse complement strand
AGACAGACAGACAGACAGACAGACAGACAGACAGACAGACAGACAGAGTGTCTTTCCACCAAATCCAATATATTCCAAATGCTTTCTGACATGAGTGTGGATATCAGAGCTAATGAAGCATTGCTGTTATAAATAATTGAAAAATCTCTTTCGTCAGCATTCATGCACACTGATCTAATGTTCTGTCTTGTCACCATCAGTTAAGATATCTGCTGCTATTTTAGAGTTGTATAGAGAGAGCTATATATACATGTGTGAATGTGTAAATATATGTATGTATTTATTTTATTAGGAGGTTAAATCATTACAGACTGAAGCTGAACTTTTCAGGATTATAAATGAGGGAAGTAAGGTCATTGGTAAAACGCAAAAGGCTTTAAAAATAGCTGAGGATGTTTCTCACCACCTTTACAATGAGTTTGTACAACTTCCATCACGTAGATTCTTTAGGCAACCAAGAGCATTAAGGAAAGTTTATCAGTTAGCTTTTGTGCACAGTGCTGTCAGAATTTTAAATGGAAATCATTGTTTATATACCTTGGCAAATTCTGACTTAAAGTAAATAAAATCGGAGAATTTTTTTTTCCCCCACAATGATGCCTCTTATTATCTTTTGGGAAGCCTGTGTCATTTCCGGCAACAAAAAAAAACTTTCTGGTTGAATAAAAGTAACTTTTAAGTTAGAATTTGCAGCGAGTGCGAATAATTTTGGGCTTGACATGTATGTATATGTATATATATGACATGTATATGTATATAAAGACAAGACTAATTTTCACAGTGTGGATAATAAAGTAAAGTATTAATTATGTTAAGGTTCCATCAAAAATAAAGTTCCATCAATACATATTGCATGTTACTTATGTGATTGTACAGTATGAAGAGCAAAGCCACATATTTACACCACAGCAGCCTGTTTAAAAATGAGTTTTTTAATGAGTTATTTTATTTACTTAGTAATGAGTATTGTATAAATTTTTAATATTTCATTATTTTATATATTATGGTGTTATTTGTTTCTCAGTACTATTTTTTTATTTAATTGTTTTTCCACATTTGGTTTGTATTTGGGACTCTTAGACTAAAATGTCAGTTTAAATGCTTAAGGCAAATATAGGTAGACCAAAATGAATATCTAAATGATGGCTTATACTGGTAATGCTGAAATCCTGTGAAGTCTCTTATTTGAGATGTGTGTTTTTGGTTTGGTCCAGCTGGCTGAGCAGATCATCAAGAGTCATCCAGTCCTCTGTTTCTATAGAGAGCAGTCAGGCAGCTGTTGTCTGGGAGGAGAACATTTGTCTTTGTCCCGCTTACTCTGCCATGCATTTGTTTGGCTCTTTGCTGCGCTAGGGCATTGTAAGTACTTTTTTGCTCAATGAAAAGTGTAGCAAATGCCTCAAGAACAGAATGCAGGCCACACAATGGAGCAAACCGAAGCTTTGCATATCGTCAATGTGTAATGTGTGGAGTCTGCTTACTCTCACTGTCAGCAGTGACTCAGTTAAAAACATCGCCCTCACTGACCCTCAGGCCTGTACATTTCATATTCATGATGTTACTGTAGGTTTAATGTTGGATGATGATATGATTGGATTCCAAGTAATTATTCACCAATAGTGAATGTGTTTTTACGAAGAAAAAATTTTGCATTGAGTTTAGCATCATTTGATTAAAAAATGTAATTGACAAAATAATTTGACAAATAGGGTTAACATGATTTTTTTTAAATGATCATCATTATTTGATATTTTGTGTCATAATACCTATATATTTTATATTCCTTTTTCAATGTAATTTTCCTGTTTTGCTTTTTTATCTCAGACTGTATATTTTGCTTCTGAGTAATATTTAATTTAGGCAATGGGTAAGATTTTATTTTGTTATTATTATTAATAATAATAATAATAATAATAATAATAATTGTTTTTACATTTTTATTAACAATTTATTTCAAGTTATAACATGTTAATGATTACATCTAGGATGCATTAAACTGATGTAAATAACTGAAAGTATATATAATTTACTTTAATAAATACAACAATGTTTTTGAGCACAAAATAAGCATGTTTCCATCTGGAGACATGCTGAAAATGTTTGCTAAAATAAAAATATAGAATCATAAATATATTAGCAGCATGTCAGGATAAAGTCATTTTTATTATAATAAAAAACTGAATATACTACTTAAATACTTGCTTCAAAAACATATGTCTAGATTTACACAGACACAGAGTTATTTTTTGGATAACCGTATGATAGCTGAATCTAATAAAAGTGAGTTTGCCCTGACTGGTCTGCAAGCTGTGGTCTGTTGAAAGCACCTGGGCTTTATGTAAACAATAGCTAAAGCCTGGTACAGTTATTAGACAGTCCTCCCTCCTCCCTCATCCTCAGCTGCTGCCTACTTGCTGCAAAGAGCCTCTTCTCTGGCCCTTTCACTGTGCCCTTTCATTTGTAATGTATGCACAGACACCCACTGTGCCTAATTGTCCTGGTCCCATTCCAGCTCATATTTGCATAATTGCCACTCATAAGGAGCGGATAACGTGATAACCTCCCTTTGAGGGTGAATGTTGGCCCTGTCACACCCAGCCTTTTCTGATTCACTTTCCCCCTCTTGTTCTCTCATGCGCTTTATGCAGAACAGGGTTGTATTTATTTGCTTCAGGATTGTTTTCTCAGCGATTTCCCTCCAGGACTTCCCTCCATGAATTCACCAGACATTTTTCATATTTTTGCGGACTAAAACTGGATTCTTGGTTACTTTTGTCAAAATTTGTGTCAATATTTGCAGCATTTCTTGTGTTGCGTTGCAGTGAAAATATACAGAAAACAAAATTATAACATTTTTCCTACTTTTTTTGACCTTAACGAACTTTGTCTATTATAGTGTAGTCAAAGAGCCAGTACTTTGGTACCAAGTCAGTAATAAAAAATAAAAAATGAAACAATTTGATACCAGGCTTTCTTAAGTACCGGTAGTAAGACTCAGTCAGCCCTGTTCTAGATGTGATAAGTCTTTATATAAGCACTGAGATATGGCGGTGCTGTTGATGTGGCATCTCTAAATCCACTTGTTGATAAGAAATGAAAATATGAACAATAACTGCCACAAATAGTATTCCTGTCAGTTTTATTGCTGTTCTATTCTGTGCTGAAATATGCAGCACTGAAGAGCATGAACACTCATCACTCAGAGATTTTACTGACACAAACATTCGGATACACAGATATAGCTACGTTTTAAATGTAATATTAATATCTCATATTTAAAAAGTATTAAACAGGCACTAATAGCAGCATAAACAGATAAACATTCTTATTCATTCATTCATCATATGCCAGCGTAAAGAAAGCATAGCCTAGGTGATGGTACAGAAGCACAATTTGCAGCTAGTGCTAGTTATATTCCTATGAGTCCCAAAATCCTCAAGGAACTGGCTTCTTTTACATTACAGTAATCAAGTTTATGCTATTGATTCAGTCTATTAAAACTGTCATTTGTTGTGGAACTTTTAAAAACAAATGTAACAGATGGAGAAAGTCAGTACAAGCCTCATTCAGTAAACCATGAGCAATCTTATCCAAAATTGGAAAATATTATTGAAATGTGGCAAAGAAGAAGAGTCTTCCTTCAAAAAGACAGTAGGCATTCTGAGTGGTAATGAGCAAAATCACCACATACCGCATGCTGAAGGACAGTCTCAGAAGAGAAAGAGTGTCACTTTTTGCTTTTTTTACTAACTGAAAAGGAACATTGTAAATTATTACGAGTAAATATTGGAATGCTTGATTATGGTGGGTCAATCACAGCTAGGGACTAAAAGAATTTGCCACACTTGCCAATTACAGGCTAAAAGCCAAAACCAAACATTCTGGATGCACTTGGCAAAAAACAAAAACAAAAATGCATTGTAACATGTATTTATTATTTCATGATTTAAAAAATTTAATTCAGGGACTTAAATTATACTAATTAAAAAAAAAAACAGGTTAAATGAATGAGTAGAGAGAAATGTTCTGTCGGTGCACAGGTTAAATGAATGAGTGGAGAGAAATGTTCTGTCGGTGCATTATTTGAGCAGATTTTGCTTTTCTGGGGAGCATGTGTGGTTCATGCATAGATATTTATGCAGTCTATCATGTATACATGTAGAATATACATGTATACATGCATGAGTAAAATGTCCACAGAGCATGTGTAAGCTATAGGCAAAGGTGCCCTCTGCTGCTATTGTTCTTTGGTTGGTGCAGTAACAAATGGTGACTGTTTCACATACTCACCAACACTAAATTTTACTCTCATTTGGCACTTAGTGGATGTTAATTTTAAGCCTTGATTACAGGCTTTCTGATCCAATACTTCTGTATTATCACCACTAAACTGCTTATGGTATTACATTTTTTACTTCATTTTTTCCTTAAAACTCTTTCTTCTCATAATAAAATAATTTTTTTTTTACTTATTTAATTTAACTTATTTATTAAGTAGCCATGTGAATTAATGGGATAATTACTGTACCTTTTAGTTATTGCAAATTAACCTATTCTATCATGATCATGTTGTTGTCCCATTCACCAGATAATCGTGTCCTTATATAACATAATTTCTTTGCCAGTGTTTCTTTCCTTATTTTTTATGATCTTTTAGCAGATCTCGATCTAATTTTGGGTAAGAGATTGCATTTTCATAGATTTAGCTTAAATCTTAAATCTATTCCATCTTCAGTGTGTTTTATTATAAATGTAAAGAGGGAAAGATAATAAACTTAGCTTGTGTTAATGACTACACCGACTCATGCTAACAAGACAGCACACAAAACTAGATTTCTGAGAAATTTAAGCAGTGTGAAACCAACATTCTGGATGGTTGGTGAGGTGTTGAATAGTGCTTGTTAAAGGTTTAATGGCTGCTTAATAGTTATTTACTGACCCGAGTCTAAAGCGCTCACCTTGTGCATGACTTTGTGCTATGTACCGTATATCCATAACACCTGTCCTGAGCAATGGGTTTATTATGGTATTTATTTATTATATCTATTTTATTTATGTCCTTGAAAATTGTTTAAATGTTTGTTTGTTTGTTTGTTTGTGTGTGTACTGGTTTTGTTGGCTTACAAGGAAAGTTTTTTATATAATGACATAGTTGTACTCTAATACTGTGTCCTTGTTATTCAAAATCATACTTAAGGGGGTCTTTTGACAGTCAATATTGCCACAGGTTTCCTGTGAGGGTCTCTGTAAACCACCAATACTAATGTGTGTGTTGTGTCTGTGTGTAATCATGGACAGTTCAGCAACAGTTTAGCAAAGCTGTAGACAAGTTCTGGTAACACTTTAGAATAATGGTCCATTAGTTAATGTTAGTTAACGATTTACTAACATTAACTAAGCATGAATAATCTTGTAAAGTATTTATTAGTCATAGTTCAGCATTAACTAATGCATTATTAAAATCCAAAGTTGTGCTTAATGACTTAATATGAACTAACAAGAACTAGCGTTTTTTTAAACTTAAATAACATTAACTAATGTTAACAAAGATTAATAAATACCATAATAAATGTATTACCAATAGTTTGTTCGTGTCAGTAAATACATTACAGTTTTTCTCAATTGCTAAAACACTAAAACCCATTGGCTGAAGTTCTCAGTTGCCTGACCTCATTTAGCTAATTGTGCAGTCTGTTGTCAATACCTTAAACCATTTCACATGATAAAACAGAATGTGCAGATCTTACTTAGACTTTTCAGCAAAACTCTAAACACATTCTCATTGTCAAAACACATTCTGCACTCTAGTGCACGTCATCCACTCTGGTAAACAGAAATAGTAACAATCAAATACAAATAGAGAAAAGATGTCATTGATTAAACACAACCACTCAAAATTGATGTCACATTTTTCAAATGATGTGACACAACCGATAAAAGCAAACAGGTTGTTGAAGGTGGGAAGGAGGGTGTCTAAGCATGGTTAGAAGAAAACAATGTGAGAGGATGAGTGCAATGGGCAGTTTAGAGGATGAGTGCAATGGGCAGTTTATGAACTTGTACCTCACTCCATTTTTTTCCTGAATGCGACTGAGGAGTTTTATGGAAAGTGTAAGATAGACAACCCTACACCAGAGTAGATCTGGTGCAAGTCATGGATTTAGCATGTGGTGATATAGGTGAGGAATCTTGTCAGATCTAGGTACAGCACACAAGAGGCTTCTTCCCCCGTCGCTTTAGGAGAGACAATATTGCGTGTGATGTCGGTGAAGTGTTCTGGCCTGACTCAGCCCAAAGACAAAAAGAAGGTAATTGTTCACATTTCCACCTTTGATTTTTGTCCCCTTTAGCATTGTATACTGTAGTACAGTGCATTGTAGGCTGTATACTGTACAATGAACAAATTGTATGCCCCTAAACATTGAAATAAAAAATGTATTTCTCCCTGAGAACTATATAACAATGTGTTTTCTGTTTTGTGTTGTATTGTTTACTGCCTGCTTGATAGTGTATATCATTTTAATCACTTTGTTTATTATTTGAGAGCAGTGCTTGATTTTGAACACAGGTAAAACTGTTTTGAGGCAAAAGTTTTATATTGCAAGAGACGTCAGAGGTTTTGTTAATAGTGCTTGAAGATGAGGTTTTGTGTTCAATGGTGTAAGAAAAGGGAGCAAGAGTTCAGAAATTGTGTTTTAGCAATCGAGAAAAACTGTAACTAATGGACCATTATTTTAAAGTGTCAATCAAATTCTTTTACACAGTCTAACAGAAATGAGTAAATTATGGGTTAATTTTAAGGTGCACTATTCCTAACTATTCCTGATGGTTAAGAGTTTAAGTATTATCAAAGTATTTTGAGATACTATAATATTTATTTATTATACCTATATTACCTATATGTATAGGGCTTATCAGCATTTTCCCCTCCTTCTTGCATATTTTTGATTATGCAAGGGATTTCTGCATTTCAACAGTTATACATTTGTTTATATCAGCTTTAAAGTTGTTATCTTTTTATACTTCCCTAAATGCTGTCCTCCAACACAGGGTCCATTTACATGACAACTTTGTCAAGCCAATTTTATGTTTAGACAAATCTACAAAAACAACTAAAACACTGAATTATGCAAGAAGACAATAGGTATCATTTTGAAAAGAACCAATAGCTAAAATGCATACAAACATTTTTAATATTTTGTTGAAAACTGTTGTTTAAATGCATACTTAGAGATGTTCTGTAACTTTTGAAATGTGCTTTTTGGCCAAATGTGCTCTGTTGTAGACACACATCAGACAGCTTTGATCAAACTTTACTGCTGTTTTAGAATGATGTCAATATGACAGCATCTGCGAGAGTGTGTGTGTACAGTATATAAGAGCAAGAGACTGATAGAAAGACTGGATTTTAATGCTTATGTGTTTGCTGTGCTTGCAAGTAGTGCTGGTCGATGAAGCCATCAGCCAGAGTTTGGTTTTGTCTGATAGACGTGCCCTTGGGTCTCTCCTGGTTGCATTTCTCAGGGAGCCCTGACTCTCTCCTGTCATCCAGAGTTACTTAACGCTGCCTTAACATGTAGCCACTTCCTCCAAAATAGAGCTATATATTGTGTGAGACTATGTAGAGAGTATTTGAGGCTGCACAATATTGGTAAAAATGATAATACTTTACATTAAAGTGATAATAATAGATGAAAATGTAAATTCTTTCATCGTTTACTAACCTTTTACTTGTTTCAAACCTTTATGAGTTACTTTATTCTGTTGAAAATAAAAGAAGAAAAATTATGGAAACCTGTAACCATTGACTTTAATGGTATTTCTACTATGGAAGTCAGTGGTTACAGGCTTTCGACTTATTTCAAAACATCTTCTTTTGTGTTTTGTGAAACTCATACATTTTGGAACACGGATTGGTACCACTTGCGGGTGAGTAAATAGTAAATTTTCATTTCTGGGCAAACTGTTCCTTTAAGTTCTCATTACTTAATGTTAGTTATTGCAGTAAGTAAGTTGGTAACTTAGTTAATGAATTAACTAAGGTCAACAAACAATGAGCAATACATTTGCTACATTATTTTTCAGTCTTTGTTAGTTAATAAAAATGCAACTACTCTTGGTTATGTTTACTCAGTTCTATTAAATATCTAAAAATCTATTAATTAATATTGAAATTAATTAATATTAGATTAGACTGACAAATGCTTTAAAATATAAAAATTATTGTTGGTCTATGTGAAGTAACTTTATTCAGATTATTATTAAATATATTTAAAATAGGGCGGGGGCGCAGCGGGTAGCACATTCTCCTCACAGCAAGATGGTCGCTGGTTCGAGCCTCGGCTGGGTCAGTTGGCGTTTCTGTGTGGAGTTTGCATGTTCTCCCCGTGTTTGCGTGGGTTTCCTGCGGGTGTTCCGGTTTCAAGTCCAAAGACATGCGGTATAGGTGAATTGGGTAGGCTAAATTGTCCGTAGTGTATGTGTGTGAATGGGTGTGTATGGATGTTTCCCAGTGATGGGTTGCAGCTGGAAGGGCATCCGTTGCGTAAAACATATACTGGATAAGTTGGTGGTTCATTCCGCTGTGGCGACCCCAGATTAATAAAGGGACTAAGACGAAAAGAAAATGAATGAATGAATAAAATAGAGCGACGCGGTGGTGCAGTGGGTAGTGCTCTCGACTCACAGCAAGAAGGTCCCTGGTTCGAGCCTCGTCTGGGTCAGTTGGCATTTCTGTGTGGAGTTTGCATGTTCTCCCCGTGTTCACGTGGGTTTCCCCTGGGTGCTCTGGTTTCCCCCACAAGTCCAAAGACATGCGCTATATGTGAATTGGGTAAGCTAAATTGTCCATAGTGTATGTGTGTGAATGGGAGTGTATGGGTGTTTCCCAGTGATGGGTTGCAGCTGGAAGGGCATCCGCTGCGTAAAACATATGCTGGATAAGTTAGCGGTTCATTCTGCTGTGGCGACCCCTGATTAATAAAGGGACTAAGCCGAAAAGAAAATGAATGAATGAATATTTAAAATAAAAAATATGTTGGTGCTAATAGCCCCATGGTGCAGTATGCTAACATTGCGTCCGAGTTTGAGTTCCTTTCCCGATCCCACCTCCCAATCCCAAACTGCTCCACAATAGTTCGTTTTGGCCAGAAAATGTGATTGTTGTGTGTATGTGTGCATGTGTGCATGTGTTTATGTGTGTGTGAGCGTGGGCAGTTGTAATGGGCAGAGTCGCTGTGTAATGGATGAGGAATCGTGTCACTAGTCTGTGTTGCCCGCTGTGACCCAAGCAGGAGGCCCACTCTTCCTTCTGCATAATTAAGAGCATTTGAGCAGCCATGGCTATTTTAATACCCTTGTTCCTGCCAAGCCAGAGCCAGCTGTGATTTGCAGAATTTCAATATTCCCCAAACCCTTCATATTCATTCATATGCAATGGGTTTCCAATGAAATGTTTGGATGCTGCATCACTGTTGCAATCATTTACACTCACACAGCAGTACAATCATCTTATGCAGTGTACCAGGGGGGTGTCAAACTGGGGTCAGTTACTCTAGTGGGATCTGCAGGAGATGATAACTATTGAGATGTGCTGAAATTTGACATTTATTACCCATAATGATAGTGATGCAATCATTAAACCGCAAATTCTTAAACAGCCAAAGTTTTATTAAAATGTACTTTTTTGTACTTTATTATATATATATATAGTTTAGTTATATATATATATATATATATATATATATATATATATATATATAGCCGTGCCGTGCGATAGCCGTGCCGTGCGATAGCCGTGCGATATTCTGCAATATCAGAACTCGTACAGCCTCCTCACCCTTCTGTATTACTTCGCCCACATAGAGTGACAGCAGATCAATAAACTCACTACAGTTTGACAAGTATTGCAGATGTTAAACAACATAATGTACTTTTCAGCCTTTTTTTAGGTGAGAATGTATTTGTTTAGATTGCATCTATGCAGTTTAATTCTAAGGATAGTGCCTATTTTAAATATTTATCATTTCTGAGATACAGCGCGTCAGCATCCATCGGCCTGTCATTGAGCAGAGCAAAGACGGTTGATGTTGTTCATCCACAAAACCGCATAATAAGCCCTTAGAGGAGAAAAGATCAGCATATTTTCAAACTACAGCTGATCAAAACATTATAAAATTAATGAGTGATATTCTAAATCGATCTCTCTCTTTTTTATGTTGCAGTGCTGTATTTATACCATAGTAATTGTAATGTATTGAGTGTGAGATGGGACTCACATATCGGGAATGTATGTACAGTCGTGGCCAAAAGTTTTGAGAATTACATAAATATTGGAAATTGGAAAAGTTGCTGCTTAAGTTTTTATAAAAGCAATTTGCATATACTCCAGAATGTTTTGAAGAGTGATCAGATGAATTGCATAGTCCTTCTTTGCCATGAAAATTAACTTAATCCTGAAAAAAATGTTCCACTGCATTTCATTGCTGTCATTAAAGGACCTGCTGAGATCATTTCAGTAATCGTCTTGTTAACTCAGGTGAGAATGTTGACGAGCACAAGGCTGGAGATCATTATGTCAGGCTGATTGGCTTAGAATGGTAGACTTGACATGTTAAAAGGAGGGTGATGCTTGAAATCATTGTTCTTCCATTGTTAACCATGGTGACCTGCAAAGAAACGCGTGCAGCCATCATTGCAAGGATATTGTGGCTACTAAGATTGCACCTAAATCAACAATTTATAGGATCATCAAGAACTTCAAGGAAAGAGGTTCAATTCTAGATTAAGAAGGCTTCAGGGCGTCCAAGAAAGTCCAGCAAGTGCCAGGATCGTCTTCTAAAGAGGATTCAGCTGCAGGATTGAAGTGCCACCAGTGCAGAGCTTGCTCAGGAATGGCAGCAGGCAGGTGTGAGCGCATCTGCACGCACAGTGAGGCGAAGACTTTTGGAAGATTAGAGCTGTATTTATACCATATAATTGTAGTGTATGAAGTGT
This sequence comes from Danio jaintianensis, assembly GCA_903798115.1. Lineage (NCBI taxonomy): Eukaryota > Metazoa > Chordata > Actinopteri > Cypriniformes > Danionidae > Danio > Danio jaintianensis. Next base: position 21,503,774 of record CAIGQV010018227.1, on the reverse strand, counting down.
GAGATGGGGCTCGCATATCAATAATGTGTGTTGTGTTGGCAGAAAGAAAAGAAATGCCCGCATGTGTTTAGCGTTTTTCCTTATCGCAAACACAACAGCAATCTGGTAGTGATTGCGCTGCTTTTTTGGAGGGGTTAATTATTGTAATATCCCGATTGCAACAGAGAAATACTGTAGACTGTGATAGACTAACACTGTAAGGAGATATCTATGTAGACGGATGGCATTTCATGTCACGTTCAGCCTTATAATCTTAAAATGTCAGCAAAATCACCTGTTTTGTCATCACTTTAGATAGAGAATCATTCTCTAAAGTGACGTTGGTGAATCAGTAACGGCTTCTGCTGTTCTGACGTCAGCTGCAGATGTGAATGAATGGTGGAAGAAAGTAGTTCCTAATACAAAAGGGTTTTTAGACTCTCTGTGTTTGATTTTTTTTTTAATATACACGATTGTGCCATCGAACTGTTGTATAAACGCAATATCACACTCGTAGCAGTGCGATATGGCTGTATATCAGCACTGGTGGGACGCTAAGGCACTCGGCTTGCAGCCTCATGCCAATGCATGCCTTCCACCAGTGCTGATATACAGCCATATCACACTGCTACTCGTGTGATATTGCTCATATATATATATATAGCATACAGTTTCATTTATTTGAAATACTGGTTCTTTTCATTAAATAATTACTAAAAAACAGCCATTGACACATTGAAATAAACATGACATTTGAATCTTTATTTACAACACTGAAATCATCTTTATATGTGTTGTTTAAATATTATTTATAAACTTCTTCTATGTTTGTTGGCTTGAGAAAGCAATATGCTAACAATGTTAACCATGCTAAAAACATATTAACAACTTATGATATGCTAACTTTAGGAGCAACATGTTTTTTCATATTAGCAAATTCAGCATTTGCTAATTCATTGTATATCAATGTTCCATACTAAGTCATACTAGCAACAATTTATGCTTACAATGTTAATATTTGCTTAACAAAAATAATGCTAGCAAGGTTTTGATTTTTGTTAATGATGTTAATCTTCTTAGAAACTAGCTAACAACATTTTCATTCGTAATGACCATATACTAAATCCAGTAAACACGTTAAGCATGCTAAAAACAATTTATCAAAATATTAACATATATATTTAAGGATACAACATGTTGCTTTAAGTTAGCAACATGTAAATTCATGCTAAAAATATTAACATTTCATATTGTGATGAATATGGTATCCATAAGACTTGAAATAATTTTATAACAAACATTACTCATCTTGTTTGTATTTTGACCTTTGATTTAACTTGCTTCAATTAGATTAGTTTTTATTTAAGTTGTTGAGTTTTATTTAGCTGTTTTCATTTAATTGAAAGGTAACTTTACAGATTTTCATTGTATAAGTTAATTTAACAGTTTAGTTAAAATTTTATTCAACAATAACAATATTTAAGCATGTGGCATATGAGATTATGATATTCGCTGATCTTTGGCACTGATGAACAATGGCGTCATGTAGAAACACAGTTGTGGTAGCTGACTCATTTCAACAGTTGACTCATCCCATGAGAAAATGCAGGAAATGTGTTCCTCCATCTAGTATCCATCTACCCTTCTTATCCTTACAAACGCACAATGAGGAGCTCTGCTTCCCACGCATGATAACCTTCCCAAAGCTTTAAAACACCCACTGAAACATCCTCATTTACTTTGCACTTTTGAGCAAAATACTATAGCCTAGTATTGAAGAAGAGAACACAGTTGCTAATGACTGGAGTTTAGTTGAATGAGCTCTGTGAATGCAACTCAGCATAGATGATTGGACTGTCGGAGTTCTGAATTGAGTTGGTATCTGAAGTATAGAAGATTTTTGTCTCCTACATTATACAAATCTCACAATTCAGATAATAATTTTACAATTTAGATTTTTTTCCCCTCATAAACCTGTGTTTGCATTTCATAATAATTTTTTTTTAATGATAAATATAAACTGTTAAATTATTCTGAACATTTTGCCTTTTTAATTGCCTTTTTTGCCTTGTAGGTTTATGTCTTGCAATTCTGACTGTATTTCTAACAATTTTAAGAAGACAGATTATGAAATTTAAACACTGTACACACAAGATTTACAGTTCATGTTTGGGCTGTTTTCATTCAATTCAGGTGACGTAGTTTTTTTTGCCAGCAAGTCACATGAAATGAGTAGGATATTTGTTATTTTCTGTCTTGAAAAATCTACTGTTAATGTAAATATCCAAACTTGATGCGCAAGACCGTCATCTAATTTATGACTATTTATAACATTTATGATTGTTGAATGTGGGATCCAAAAGCAGTTTAAAAGGGGTTTATTACATGAATGAAGAAAATGGCGGGAACACAAGACAGGAAACTCCACCAACATTCATTCATTCATTTTCCTTTGGCTTAAGGCTGATTTATACCTCTACGCTGAGTGATCGCCGTGATCCACGTCGCTAGCCTTGCGCGTAGTCGTGCATTTATACTTCTGCATGCTCTTTGTGTTGCTCTGCAATAACACTTCCGAAACGCTAGCTGACAGTAGGTTTTTATGTTCCTCTGTGTCGAGTTTCTTCGCGGGTGTTTAGTTTTTTTCTGAATGCTACCTTAATGTACAATTAGCTAAAATTCGCTCATTCAGAGGCAGGAGCAACAACTTTAATCATAAGGTAAACACAAAACAAAAGTTTTCATCTGGAGCTCCTTCACGGGACTCGACACTTGTAAACAATCGCTCCATCTGGCTCGCGGCTCTCACACTCGTCACTACTACAAAGCTGACCAATCACAGAGCTTGTGCTAAGCTTCGTTGTGACGTGTAGTTAAATTTTTTGAGAACCGCCAACTATTCCAGCATATGTTTTACACAGCGGATGCCCTTCCAACCGCAACCCAGTACTGGGAAACACCATACACTGTCGCATTCACACACACACACACACGCACACACACGCACACACACACACACACACACACACACACACACACACATGCACACTCATACACTACGGCCAATTTTGTTTACCCAATTCACCTAAATCGCATGTGTTAAGACTGTGGGGGAATATGCAAACTCCACACAGAAACGCCAACTGGCCCAGCCGGGACTCGAACCAGCAACCATTGTGCCGCCTACTCTACTAACATCCTTATTCAAATTACATTTACCAACTGACAAACACTGGAACAGTAGGGCTTTACAACACAAGCAAAAAATGGGCCTGACAAGCAAACAAGAGGCGGAATCAATTAGTTACTGGGGAGACAAACTAGGCTAACCATGGGGATTAGGAAGGGTGTGGCACGGGGGAACAAAGAGGGGTGAACGAAGTTGAACACAGACACACACACTAACCAGACATAGAAAAGAAATTACTCAAGAAGGGAGGTGGAGTTAGAGCAGAGGCGGTCCTGGACTGGGCAGGCATTGTGGGTGGCACCTGCAAGATTTGAGGCCTGTGGTGAGCCATCGGGGCTTGGTTGGCTTGGGTGGCACCCACAGAGGGTCATGTTCAAGGGCTGGAATCATCACTGGCAGGCACACTAGTACTAGAGTTATGGTGGCAGCTCAGAATCTGGATGTGGTGGCTCTGGCTCTAGATTTGGTGACTCAGGATCTGGGTCCGACTTTTCTGGGTTAGGCAGCTCTGGCAGGAAGACTTGTATTGTAGCTTTGGTGGTGGCAGCTCTGCTCTACATAATTGACTTCATTTCCATCTGAAAATCCTCAAAATTTTGGTTATCTTGAAAATGTATCACAGTTGAATGTAGAGTGACTTAATACTAGGTAATATATTTGTAGTCTGTCTTTCTTTTTGCAAAACACATCATTCAAACTCTTCATTATATGGACAACTGGGCATGAAGAAAGACTGCTGTCTTGAAAAACTAGCACAAAATATAATTAAGTATTGCCTAATGAGCACAGTTAGCATTTTTCAACCAATTATATTTGGTTGATTAGCTTTCTTTCAAAGTAAATAAATACATAAAGAAAAAAGACAAATTAATTTGCATTGTTTTGCGTCCATCTTAGGAGGAAAAAAAACATGTGTTTTTGTACAAACTGATGCTTGATATCCGAGAAACCAAACAATGATATGGAATAGTGTGAGTGAAGTATACAATATATAAGCATAAACATGTATAGATGGCCATGCATGCTTTAAGGATCTTTATAAGGCCTTGTATAAAGTCTCCAGTGTGCAGTAACATTGCTGGATCTGCTGGCAATGAAAAAGTGCAGTGAGCTGTGTGTCTGTCGGCAGTATTTCTGAAGTGAGTGGGCAGGATGGTGTGATTTCTCAGACTGAAGTCACTCCCACTCAGCTCTATGTTAATGAGCGGTCAGGTCAGTGGGAGGACCTGACAGAAATAGCACATTACCTTTAACACATCGCTATGGGAGAGATGCGAGGTGTCAGCTGGACATGTCATGTGGTGTCGCTCTGAAAGATGTTATGCGGAACATCGACCTCCTGTTTTTGCTGACATGGCTTTAAGTTTTTATTCTGCAGTCTGAAACTATGGTGGATAAACTCTTATTGATTTTTAGTGTTGTGTGAATCTAAATTGATAAATTTACTCATCTTTTTCACCATCAAGGCCAAACACATCCTTGTCGTGCATTAATATTAGCTATTTATTTATCATTTGAAGGGGTGCCTTTTCAGAATTAATTCTGAGGTTTGTTCCAAAGCAGTCTCACAGCAGTTCGTAACTTTTTGATTTAGTGGCTAATTTCTATGAATTTCTACGATCTCATTTGTACATTTTAGTACAATTTGCTCATCCCCCAATGACATTGGAGAGCCAATGATGAGGGAACAAAATTATAAGGTAATAAATTCTTAATTTGTCACCATTACCTATCTCGTTTATTTCCTCTCTATATGTCTTTTGAGGGGCTTCAAAGTTTTTTGATTACAGTGGAAGTCAATTGGGACACATTTTTATGAATTTGAACGCAGAAATATAGCCCATAATTTTATAATAGCTTACATTTTCTTCTGTTAGAACAATTTAAGCATTATTTAATTAGAATTAAATAATTAGAATTAGAAACATATACAATACTTAGAATTGTTTCTAAACATAAATGTTAAAAATGTATTGCTGAAACACTGACTCTGAAGTAGCCAAAGACTCTTAAGTATATGTAGAACTGAAATGTGGAATAAAATCGTTAAATCGTTTTTTTTATAAGTTCTGTGTTCAGGATTTTTAGCTTCAGGGCTAATAGCTACTGCGTATTATTGTCAGTGAGATTTGACAGTTGAGAGGTGGATGGTTTCCCATGAGTGGGCGTGGTTTCAGCGCAGCCAGCGGTCACGGCCTCAGCATTTGAGAGTAGAGAATCCTGCTTATTTTTCAAAGATTTAGATTTCGAGGTTATTGTTTTTTTAGTATTCAAATTTGGCTGTGTGGTTACTAACACTAATAATTCTGTTGTGTGACAAACTCTGAACGCATTTTAAAGTTGGCATGAAATCATTTTATAATTATATAGTACTGATTTTATAAACAATGTACCTGTGCAATTAATTAAAATAATGAATTTGCCCTCATAATCTTCAATCAAATACTGTAACCTTCCATCCCCCCCCTCGAAACAACTTTTTCTTCATTTTGTGGTCACATGGAATGCTTTTGTGTCACATGGAATGCATTTCTGCCTGCCTTTTGTTGATTGCTCAGTCTTTCTCCATTTTGTTATCAATGTCCATCTTCCAAATCCAGTCAGTTCCCAAAGGACGAAATCATGCACCAACCAACATTTTTTTTCTAATTTCAAGATCATTTCAAATGCATGTACATCCCTATTTTGGGAAAAAATGACATTTCAGGCTGATTTTAATATCTTTAATTAACTGACTGTAAGCTTTGAAGTAGTTCAAACTTTATATTTGTTACAGTAAAGATATAAACTCAGATATAACTTTTCATAGAACTGATTAGTAAGCAACTTTCTCCCACAGGCAGTATAGTTTATATCCAGAGTATAGCTTCAGGACAGCAGCAGCCTAGAACTTGACACTGACACAACCAAAATGATACCTCAACCTTATTCAGGATGATTCATGAAGGGATGTAAAATACCACCGTGATGCTGTACTATACCCCTGCCATTGTGTTTCCCAGCCCAAGGGGAGATCACTTACCACTAGTGAATTCAGCCATAAAAATGCAGAGAGCTATTTGGCCCCTGAGACTGGTTTCCTGTGCAGGCAGGCGGAAGAGGAGTAGTGCCACGCTGCGTGTCAGAGCTTTAATGGAGGCCCCAGGGATCCCACAATCTAGCCCATAAATGATTCACAGAGTCATGGAAAGCAGCTTTCATAGACCTTAATGCCATTTCACTGGACTTGTCTACCGAAATCCATCTCTCATAAAGACAAAGTGTCTTGTGTACTTTTGAAGAAATCTCCGCTCTCTGGTGACAAGACTGGGAGAAAATATCTGAAATGTTCTTTGAAATATTGTATAAGGAGGGAATAACTCATTACTCATATTTATTTGCATACAATTATTTAGGAATTTGGAGACAGTAAGAAAAACATTTAAAACAGTGTTGGGGAATGTTTCATGCATTTATTTGATCAAATAATGCAATAATAATAAAACAATATACAGAACTAAAAAAAGACAGTTTTTCAGTTTTACTTTTTTACTTTATTTTTTTTACTTTAACATTGAATGTTAAATTGAACATCGAACATTTATGCATGTGGAGTATGTATGTATGTATTCATTTCTTTATTTAAGAAAAGTTTAACATTTTAATTGACACATTTAGCATAAATGTAAACATTGAACACTGAAGTAATGACTGCTGAAAATGGAGCTTTGCAATAATAATAATAATGATAATAATAATAATAATAATACATACATACATACATTAAATATATGATTGTAGATTAATTATAATTATAAATGATATTTATAATAAATTAAATTGTAACAACAACAAATTAAATACATTAATCGTTGTATGTAATCAGGTAATTTTTAGAAATGTTCATAATTTTGTTTTGATTTCAATTGCTTTATAAAGTTGTAGATAATGTGTCTGATTGATAATACTATACATGATTTAGATTGTGTTTTTATTATTCATAAATACCATTACACTACACTGTAAAAAGTGATTAGTTACTTCACTTAAAAAAATGAGTAAACCTGTTGCCTTAAAAGCGAGAGATTGACTTTACTCAAAAAAGTGAATAAACCCATTTTAACTTGTAACCGTTGAGTTGAGTTCATTTATTTAGTAATTTTAAGGCAACGGGTTTACTCCCTTTTTTTAAAGTAAAGTCAACTGATCGCTTTTTTCAGGGTAAACTAGGTCTAGTATCACGTAAGGCAGCTTAGAGCCCCCAGACATGTGACATAGTTGAATTGTTTCTCTGAAGTGTGATATAACATGTACTGTATGTGTGTTTATAGGATCTTTTTGATGTGTTGCGTATGGCCCTGCCTCCCCTCTCTTGTTATCTCTGTATCTCAGAATCTCTTTCTTGTGTTTTGTTCTAGGGCAAATTCATCCTCTTTCCCCATCCTCCCTCTCCCACCCGCTCCAATGTGTTTTGATGGCCCAGCTTGTTTATGCTTAGTCTTTGCTGCTTTCTTTCTCACCATGACATAGTGGGAATCCTCAGTGCTGCTTTTGGGAGTTGTTGCACTAAGCAAAGCACTTTGTGAAGTGAGAATCCTCTGTCAATGCAGTTCAGTGACTTGAGAAGCTGGAACAGTTATCGGCGTATGACACAGCATTTTATCTACACTTCAAATGCAAAAACAACAGACCCAGTTTCAAGTGTATTGGACACTTGTTGTCAAAAGCAATGTACTTTAGTATTAGCGCAATACTTAATATTAAATATATAATGACATGAGCATTTATTCTGTGCCAGTAATGTCTGTCTGGTATCTGCTGATAAATTACTAGACTACTTTCAAATGATTGCATGTGCATTTGGCCAATCACCCTGTGAAGAGTTTCAAAGGTTTCTGTGCTGTTTTGCAGCATTGAGCAATGTACTCAAAGTAACCACTGACAGACATGTTCATTCAGCACGTGAATACATGGCATACAGAGACGTCTAAGATAATAGGAATCCCAACAAAGTGCCAGAGTTTGTTCTGGGTGAACCTTTAATGTATACAAATACTGTAATTTTGCCATAGCCAACAAAATATAAACTTGTAAATAATTATTTAATTTCACAGTATAGACATATTTTTGATAACAGGAGTTATGCTTGTTTCGTAGTTGCCATTTCAGGTTTGTTGTTATGGTTACTTATTTTTTCATTGATTATGTTCACCTGTGTCTGGTTTAGTTACTCACCATCTATTGCTTATATGCTCAGTTCTTATATTTCATTTTCTAATAATGATGTAGCAAGGTTCAAAATTCACCGTTCAAGGGAAAAATGAGGTGGGAAATCAGCGAACATTTTAATAAAGAAAATAAACACCAAATAAATAAGAAAATAAATAAGAAAAAAATCACAGATGACTACCACCAAACTGAAAGCAAAACCATGCAAATATCCAACACAATCTCACGCCAATTCGTAACTTTTTGATTTAGTGGCTAATTCGTATGATTTCGTATGATCTCATTTGTACAATTTAGTACGATGTGCTCATCTCCCAATGATGGTTAAGTTTAGGGGTGGAGTTGGGTGCCACGCCTCCTTTTTAAAACCATACATTTTTGTACTACTAAACTGAACTGAATTAGCCACTAAACTGACAAAACATAAAATAGTTACGTTTTCTAGTGAGATAAGGCTGAAATATCCCAGGCCTGGTGCTCTCTCATCTTCAACTGTAGTCTCTCCTCCTTCTAACTTTCCGGAGCTCCTCTCTGTGGGACTTGACATCGGTGTGTCACTCTCGTGGCTCTCAGCCCTACTCATTACAATTGATTTTGCACATTTTTGTAAATCTGTTATGTTCTCCTGCAGCTACACTCTGTGTTTTAGATTGTCTTCATTAAACAAAGTAAATAAAAGTTATAACTACCTTATCTTTGCATCCCTGCTGTTATATATGTTGCATAAACTGCACTGCAATGCACTGTTTCTGTAAATACTTTGCTTGTTTTCTGTATATAACTCATTCCTAATTTGTGTTTTAGAATTTATGCTGCAAAGCACAGACTGCAAAGTTTGAGCAGTGACAACCATGTTAAAATCTTTGAAATCGCAATATCTGACATTACGCTAACCATAGCAACAGACTTTAACATCTTAATATATTATATAAGGAATATTTGACCATCGTATGAATTATTTGAAAAATAATACACACCTATTATGGATTCTTTTCTTATAATTCAGTGAATCAGAGTCAATTAAATTGCTTCTTTGAGATCTTCTTGGAACTACTTTAGCTTATTGTTTATCTGACATTAATTACACACCTTAGAATGTTCATAAGCCAATCAGAATCAAGTGTTCTACAGGCCTGTAGTGTAAGTATTTCTAATTACTAATAAAATTAATTTATTAAATGGAGGTACTATGACAGTGCTGTCTTTGACTGCCCTACATTGCTAATGTTTGTATCTAATTTAATGTGGAGCTTTAAGGAAGTGTCTGTGGTCTGACTGGCTTGCATGGTTCGGGACCTGTAGAGCTGCGCATCGATGGATTTGCTCTTCAGTGTTTGGACTTTCAGCAGTGAAAATTAAACCACACTGAACTAAACTGAACTTAAACTCTAAAAACTGAACGGACACCATTCCAATTCACTATAATCTTCTATGTGAAGCTGCTTTGACACAATCTACATTGTAAAAGCGCTATAGAAATAAAGATGAATTGAATTGAATTGAATTGATTTTAGCCCTGAATGCTGCAGTGCTCTGGGCCACGTGTACCCTCGGGTGTATGCAGATGGCTGTCTGGCTGTCTATCACAAGATCAATGCACTTGAGAAACTGGAGTGTTGTGGATCGGCAACTCGAGATCTCACCGGGGCTGTGGCTTTGCCTCTTTGCTGCCCTGCTCTTTCTCAGCTCTAATGAAAGCCGCAATGCTCCACAGAAGCCCATATTGCGTTAGTGTGTTGCAGGAACCGCACTACAGAGTCTACAGAGGTTTCTTGTTTATTGTTTTCAGTGGTGTTTTATTGGCACTACACCGAATCAACAGAGAGTGTTCTCTCTTTACAGTCAGTTTTCAGTTCTCAAGTATTTGTACCAGACTTTACTAAATAATACCACTCCAGTGTGCTTCACTGGGTGCATTTCATTAGTTTTTTTTAAAGCAGTTACTTAATCTGTTTATTAGAAACACCATTACTCATCTTCTGCTTAACCTGTGTGGGTTTAATTACTCTGTTATTAATCATGTGCTGGCACTTTAAAGCAGTCATCAATGTGAGCTAGAGTTTCTCAGTTTATTAAATAATTTTAAACCTGACAAACTTATTTTTTGATTAAAAAGTGTACTTGTGCTATCTTTCCATAGTTTTTGGTGCACAGTATGCCACTTGGGTGGCATGATATTTCATAATTCAGCTACAAAAAAACTTCAATGGGTTTTAATGATCCAAACTAGGGATGCATAATATGGAACGTTCCATAAATAGGTTCATAATGGCTTGAAATGCAAGTTTGTATTTGTCACAGTCATGGGCAATTGACAGATTTGGAAACAAACAAAAAAACAGTAACACCATCAGTTATTGTTTGAGCTCATCTGAAAAACATCTACATATAGGACTGGATATTAACAAAATTCCAATATTATTTTGCATTGTGGTCCTAACTCTTTTGTGGCAACTATACACAGACACAAACACATGCTTAATTCACTGTGCTGCTATACACTCTAAAATTATTTGTTGGCATTTACTGTACAGTATGCTTCAACATCTATGTAAATGTTGCATTGCACAAGCAGTTCTTTACAGTACATTAAGTGTTACCTGAGTTGTTAAAATGTTATTTTTTCATACTACAAAAAACACTTGCTTAAAGCTTCTTTGGGAAACCCAAAATTGTTCTTTTACATTTTAAAAAATAAAGACTGCTTTAGTGCTCATCCACTTTCAGCAGTGTTGGTTCCGTTGACTGATTCACACCTTGACCTGATGTCTTAATAGACCGCTTTAATTGTAAACAAGGAACCTTCAGCCTTGGTCAACAGATTTACTGAGCGAAAGGGGGAATGAATCACTGGTAATGTGTTTAGCTTGAAAAAGCTTTGATTGGCCATTGTCACGCTAAGCTAGTGCCCCCCGGAGACCTTGAGATCAATATACGCTAAGTGAACTGCCTAATATATGCACTGACTGCTTAACTGTGTATTTATCAACAAATAATGACTTTTTTATGCTCTCTGCCATTTATCAAGTGACTAACTCTGACAAAATTAAGCTTTTTTCTTTCTTTCTTTACAATGAAAACAAACCTACTGTGTAGAATCTGCTCTATAAAACTGAGGTAACAGTTTGTGCTTAATTTGTTTGGCTACATTGATACATGGATCTCATTGCATGTATTGAATAAAAATGACCACACTAAACCACACTACAAATAATTAGATTAAATAAATATATCCTAACATTGGTTTATACGTTACATAAGTAATTGCTTTCAAAATTACTATGATTGAGGATGAAAATTTAAATGTAAAACATTTTGTAAAAGGGTCTTTCTATTTTTTAAAGAACACTTTCAACACTGTCCTGATTCATGAGCTAAAAATCCACTTTCAGTTATTCTTCAAAAATGTAAGGTGCATAAAGGTACAGTTAACTTTAAAATTCATTCATTCATTCATTTTCTTTTCGGCTTAGTCCCTTTATTACTCTGGGGCAGCCACAGCGGAATGAACCGCCAACTTATCCAGCATATGTTTTACGCAGCGGATTCCCTTCCAGCTGCAACCCATCACTGGGAAACATCCATACACACTCATACACTATGGACAATTTAGCCTACCCAATTCACCTATACCGCATGTCTTTGGAGTGTGGGGGAAACCGGAGCACCCGGAGGAAACCCACGCAAACACGGGGAGAACATGCAAACTCCACACAGAAACGCCAACTGACCCAGTCGAGGCTCGAACCAGCGACCTTCTTGCTGTGAGGTGAACGTGCTACCCACTGCGCCACCGTGCAGCCGTTAACTTTAAAATATTTTGGTCAAATATTATTGATATGTTTTACAAAAAATATATATTTCAGACTTTCAGAAGTCTTTCACAATTTTTACATTTAGTTCAGTATGTTACTTGGTGTTCTTCTGTAATTGGTGTGCCTTTTAGCAATTTCTGAGTGAAAAGTGTTTCTTTTTTCATTTTAAAGAAAAAACAAGTACACTTGAATTGATTGGGCACAGTATACTAATTAAGTATAAACTTTTTCTTTCTTTCTTTCTTTCTTTCTTTCTTTCTTTCTTTCTTTCTTT
>CAIGQV010018227.1:21407045-21491298 GCA_903798115.1 Danio jaintianensis | reverse complement strand
CTTTCTTTCTTTCTTTCTTTCTTTCTTTCTTTCTTTCTTTCTTTCTTACTCAATTCATTAATTTTTCAGCTACCTTCTGGTTTAGCTGAAGGCTGTGCGGCTGTAAATTATAGTTCAGTCTGCTGCATTAACCACTGCCATTATCACTAGCAGCCACTCTACTAATGAAACTCCAAACAAAAAGCCTCTGGCCTGCAGCCACACTGCCTTTCCTTAGTGATTCATAAACATATCTTAGCGGCTTTATAGCATGCTATAAAGCAAAATTGTATTTCACAAACACTCTGAGGTTCAAAAATCAAGATTTTTATGTAATATTATATTGTATATCAGTGTTATTGATTATGCCTGATCTAATTCATTTTTCTGAGCTTGACCTTTCTTGTTGATGTCATAGAAATAAAAATGCTTGTTATGGCAGTCAGTAAAGAGAAAGTTATGAATAACGGAAAATGCCAATATGCGCTAGTTTTGTTTGGTCAGTAATGATTTTCAAAAGATTTAGTTTATTACTGAAAGCCTTGGATTTCTCATGTGAGATGGAGTTTATAGAATTAAAGCACTGCTGTGTTTTGACAGTAACAGCAGGGACCTCTGAGCTTTCTACATATGAGGATGTTCATTCCATCATTAGGAACACAGCTGAGATACGCCATCAGGTTTAATCAGCAAAATCTCCCTTCATTAGGATTTTTTTCTTCTCACAGTAAAACAGATCCTGCAACTATAGATTATTTGTGACAAAAAGATGGTGATGAAGAGATCTTGTAATAACGTGATCTAATTATATGCACGCACTACTGTTTAAACAGTTTAATATTAAAAGTCAGTTAGATTTTTTTATGTAATTAATCTACTTATAATACTTATATTTAGAATCTGCTACAATCTTTATTTGTATTGTACAGTATACACATTGTGTACGTAATTAAAAAGGTTTTGCTTTGTAGTTCTTTTATACATAAGGGTCAGTTTAGGACCATGACTAATTCACCCTGCACTGTAAAAAATATCTGATAATTAACATTTTCCGTATTTTGTGTTTTCTGTTTATTTACGATTGTGAATTGCATTATGGGACCTTGATCTCTGCTCTGTCGACTTTTGATGTTGAAAATTCAGCCCTGCAGTTTACAAAAATGACTTTAATTGACACTTTAGTAGTTTGAGACAAGATATTGTTTAAAAACTAATATATAGAGAACCATGTTTGTAAAATAACAGAAAATGTGCTGGAAGCTACCAGGTTTTTACAGCATAACATACAACACCAACCCAGACAATATCTCACTTTAAACTATTAAAAATGTTCATAAAAGTCACTTTTTCAAGGTTAAAATTTGTTGGAATAAAGATCAAGGTCCAATAATGCAATCCATAAGCCATATGCCTAAATGAGTGAAAAAAAAAAAACATGAATCACAAAATATGGAAAATTGTCAATTTACAGATATTTTTTACAGTGTGGAAATCTGATATTGGCCACATTTAAAACAATGTGAACCACTATGCAAAACAAATCTGATTTGAGCATGAAGCTTCGCAACTTGAATGTAACCATGAAAACCTGCATTATTTCTAACTGAATCAGCAGTTATGAATAAATCATTTGATTGATTGAATCAACCACTCATCGCGTCACCCAGACTTCCTGTCACTTACTGGCAGTTTTAGTGTCAATTTTTTTATTGATGATGACAGGTCTAAATAAGAAAATTTACCAGCACAAATACACACTCAACAATATAAAAATATTGTTTAATTATTGTTAAAAAAAAATGTATCATGTGGCACTAAAGACTTCACTGATGATGCTGAAAATTAGCTTTTACTATCACAGACAAAGTAGTAAGTATAAATTTGTATTACTGTTATTTAAAAAAACCTTACATCATATACTGACAGGACAATTTTGAGTAGTATAGTGTGTATGTGCTTGTATAATGTAATCACACATACACATATTATGGATGAATGGAGAATGGGGCGTTCTTAAAAAGGGGGCTCTTAAAAAAAGTATTTTGTCTACCTGTACTGTATTATTACTGTATTGCAGCCCACATTGACAACACATGAAACTGCCTCTTTCATCAACTCCTCGTGTTGGTGTGAAGATGTGACGTTTCAATGACAGAAAGTGCTGTTCTTTCCAATACAGACCTCTCATTATCCAAGAGCTGTGCAAGATAAATGATTTTTCCCATGTGTTTTCTCTGGCTAAGTGGCTGCTTACACACATTCAGCCTGATGAACAATGAGTGTTGTCCAGCATCAGCGTGATGATGAATGACCTCCACAGATATTTGTGTACTCTCTCCAGAGTGTAACAGGATGTGCTTGAGCGTCCAGGAGAAGTAGAATTATTTCAAAGGCTCTTTATGTGGATTTAATGGCTAACTCTGGATGTAGTGTATAAATGAAAGTGAAAACATAAATCTCTCATAACAATAGATGAGTTATGCTCAATCAGAGTCACCATACTGCATTTTTTTCATTTGTGCATTCAGATTTAGAAAAGCATGCTTGTTGTGAGTGTGTTTTAGCCTTACAGTAAGCAGGCGTGCCATAATGGATTATGAACCTTCAGTTGCAAACCTAGTCGGAAGTGACAGGTGTTCGCACTCTCCCATAATCCTCTGGGCTTTTGTCTGACTGCTGATAAGCAACTCACCCTGAGATATGTGAATATTACTGTCCATGTTTTGCCAAAGACCAAAGACCAGGATCTCCTGTCTGACCTTTACCACCTCACCACCTAATGCAAAAGTCAATGTCTGACTGTGGAAATAATAAAAGACAGAAAACATGCCAGTTCACCTGCAGTGTAAATATTAGAAGTTTTGAATTTCCTGAAACCTGCATAGGTGATTTAAGTCATATAAAAAGTGAATACTAAATTAATTTCACTTAAGTTAATGAACTCCTTTGTTACTGTTTGATTTACCATTTATTCCTTTTAAAATAAAATCGAAATGTAGTTTAAAATAGCAATAATACGAATAGTAGTAGTAGTAATAATAGGAATAATAATAATAATAATACTTTTGTAACTGATATTAAAATAATAACGCATTTTAAGTCACTGTGGTAATTTAATTTAATATTTTTAAATAATTTCAATTAATTTTATTTTATTCTGTATTTTTAAATTTAAAGCTCATTTGTTACTGTTTGGTTTACTGTTCAATGGTGTTGATAATAATAATTATAATTTAAAAAATTGTATTATTATTATTATTATTATTATTATTATTATTATTATTCGGCAGCACGGTGGTGCAGTGGGTAGCACAATCGCCTCACAGCAAGAAGGTCAGTTGGCATTTCTGTGTGGAGTTTGCATGTTTTCCCTGTGTTTGCGTGGGTTTCCTCCACAAGTCCAAAGACATGCGCTATAGGTGAATTGGGTAAGCTAAATTGTTCGTAGTGTATGGGAGTGTGCGGGTTGCAGCTGGAAGGGCATCCGCTACGTAAAACATGTGCTGGATAAGTTGGCGGTTCGTTCTGCTGTGGCGACCCCAGATTAATAAAGGGAAAAAGCCGAAAAGAATATGAATGAATTAATTATTATTATTTTCTGATGCACTTTTTGCTCTGTTTGGGAGGTCTGACCCATTCACAGATAAGGGCACCTGTTTCCCCTGTTGTGTGTCCTGTTGCAGTGTTGCTGAGCTCCAGCAGTCCTGTCTGAAGGCTGTGTGTTATACAGCTCTTCAGCGTTTCTAAACTCCCACAGAATGTTCTCCTGCCATCATCCAGACACATGCGCTCATGCTCCACTGCCCTCCATCTGCTGTTTACCCCAAATAGAACTGTACAAGTTTTTTTCTACTGAAAAATTAGTATAATGTTAACACAAAGAAAAAGAGATTAGAATGGAATGCAGTTTTTCTGCTTTTCTTTCTTCATCTTTTAACGTTTTTTTTTTTTGTGAGATGTTGAATATAGTATCACATTCCTCACTGTGTGTTTTCCATATAAATGTATGTGAATGAAAGACACTCTTAAAGGGACAGTTCACCTACTCCCTGTTTAGAACATTTAAATTCTGTCATCATTTACTCACCCTCTCAAACTTTGTTTGAGTTTCTTTCTTTTGTTGAACAAAAGAAAATCTTTTGAAGAATTTTAGAATATACTTCCATATTATTTTTTTCTCTATTATGGATTCTTATTTTTCTCTATCGAACATTCTTATTATGTGTTCAAAAGGCAGAAAGAAATACATAAAGGTTTGCGACCACTTGAGGGTTAGTAAATGGTGACAGAATTTTTATTTTTGGGTGAATTGTTGCTTAAAGTGTCTCTGTGCACAGCCAGATGGTCAGTCCAGTCAGGCATTGATGCTGAATGACTCTTTCGTGTCTGCTGCCCCTTCTCAAACACTAAAAACTGCTTCCTAATGTAAACAAACCAGCATGAGCCTCTTCTGCCCTTCTCCTGGCCTTTTTCTCCTTGAGCTATACACTAACATTAGTAAGTTCAAATGCTTTAATATGTCAGAAACGCCTCTTCGGTAAAATCATTTATGGACTAGAGATGGCTTTAATAGCAGACGAAAATGCTGCAGTTTGTGTTTGACCTTTATGTTTTTCCCTTTTCATTGTTGACACAAGGGCCTGAAAGGCTTGATTTGGGTCGAATATGTTGCTTGTCTGGTGGCTCACCTCATTATGTGAGTATCATTAAAGGCTTTCCTGAGGTTTTATGATTGAGAGCTTCAGTACAGCATACATTCTGCTTGCCAGAGTGACCGTTCACATGAGTTCTTTCTGGGTTTATGCACCAATTCTCCATCAGAATATATCAGTTTTTTGTTGTTGTTGTTGTTTAAATTGACTAGAAGGAATAGTTCACCCGATAATGAAACTTCCGTCATCATTTAATCATCCTCCACTTGTTCCAAACATGTTTCTGTTTTTTTCTTCTGTTGAACACAAATGAAGATTTAGGACATGTGTCCAGCAAAGCATTTTTTTGCACTGCAACTGTCAAATCTAAAAAAGCTGTCAGAGTAAAACACATGCTCAGTGCCTCACTACGCTGCTGGCATTTTAAAAATGCGGTGCTTTTATCGACAAAAACAAGACAAAAATAATGCTCAGCTACTGTTTCTGAAGTCCACAAATACTTTGGTGGATTCATGCTGAACAATGCTGTAAAAAAAGCAGAAGCCATTGACTTCCATAGTATTTCCATGTACTTCTTTAGAATATTTTGTTTTGTGCTCAACAGAAGAAAGAAATTTTTACAAGTTTGAAACCACTTGATTGTAAGTAAATGTGGAGGACATTTTTATTTTTGGGTGAACTATCGCTATGAGATCTACAGTCGTGACCAAAAGTTTTGAGAATTACATAAATATTGGAAATTGAAAAAGTTGCTGCTTAAGTTTTTATAAAAGCAATTTGCATATACTCCAGAATGTTATGAAGAGTGATCCGATGAATTGCATAGTCCTTCTTTGCCATGAAAATTAACTTAATCCTGAAAAAAACTTTACACTGCATTTCATTGCTGTCATTAAAAGACCTGCAGAGATCATTTCAGTAATCGTCTTGTTAACTCAGGTGAGAATGTTGACGAGCACAAGGCTGGAGATCATTATGTCAGGCTGATTGGCTTAGAACGGCGGACTTGACATGTTAAAAGGAGGGTGATGCTTGAAATCATTGTTCTTCCATTGTTAATCATGGTGACATGCAAAGAAACGCGTGCAGCCTTCATTGCATTGCATAAAAATGGCTTCACAGGCAAGGATATTGTGGCTACTAAGATTGCACCTAAATCAACAATATATAGGATCATCAAGAACTTCAAGGAAAGAGGTTCAATTCTTGTTAAGAAGGCTTCAGGGCGTCCAAGAAAGTCCAGCAAGTTCCAGGATCGTCTCCTAAAGAGGATTCAGCTGCGGGATCGGAGTGCCACCAGTGCAGAGCTTGCTCAGGAATGGCAGCAGGCAGGTGTGAGCGCATCTGCACGCACAGTGAGGCGAAGACTTTTGGAAGATGGCCTGGTGTCAAGAAGGGCAGCAAAGAAGCCAGTTCTCTCCAAAAAAAAAACATCAGGGACAGATTGATCTTCTGCAAAAAGTATGGCAAATGGGCTGCTGAGGACTGGGGCAAAGTCATATTCTCCTATGAAGCCCCTTTCCGATTGTTTGGGGCATCTGGAAAAAGGCTTGTCCGGAGAAGAAAAGGTGAGCGCTACCATTAGTCCTGTGTCATGCCAACAGTAAAGCATCCTGAGACAATTCATGTGTGGGGTTGCTTCTCATCCAAGGGAGTGGGCTCACTCACAATTTTGCCCAAAAACACAGCCATGAATAAAGAATGGTACCAAAACACCCTCCAACAGCAACTTCTTCTAACAATCCAACAACAGTTTGGTGAAGAACAATGCATTTTCCAGCATGATGGAGCACCGTGCCATAAGGCAAAAGTGATATCTAAGTGGCTCGGGGACCAAAACGTTGAAATTTTGGGTCCATGGCCTGGAAACTCCCCAGATCATAATCCCATTGAGAACTTGTGGTCAATCCTCAAGAGGCGGGTGGACAAACAAAAACCCACTTATTCTGACAAACTCCAAGAAGTTATTAAGTGATTAATACGAGTCTTCGCTGACGTCCAGCGTTCACCAGCCTCCAGCGCCTAGACTGCAGCTCTGCACAAGACGTTTGGCCATAGGAGAAATGGTCGTGCCCAACTGAGCCTGGTTTCTCTCAAGGTTTTTTTTCCTTCACCTTCGCAAATTGGTGAAGTTTGTTCCTCGCCGCTGTCGCCACTGGCTTGCATGGTTCGGGACCTGTAGAGCTGCGCATTAATGGATTTGCTCTTCAGTGTTTGGACTCTCAGCAGTGAAAATTTAAACCACACTGAACTGAACTGAACTTAAACTCTAAAAACTGAACGGACACCATGCCAATTCACTATAATCTTCTATGTGAAGCTGCTTTGACACAATCTACATTGTAAAAGTGCTATAGAAATAAAGATGAATTGAAGATGAATTGAATTATGAAAGAATGGGTTGCTATCAGTCAGGATTTGGCCCAGAAGTTGATTGAGAGCATGCCCAGTCGAATTGCAGAGGTCCTAAAAAAAAGAAGGGCCAACACTGCAAATACTGACTCTTTGCATAAATGTCATGTAATTGTCGATAAAAACCTTTGAAACGAATGAAGTGCTTGTAATTATATTACAGTACATCACAGAAACAACTGAAACAAAGATCTAAAAGCAGTTTAGCAGCAAACTTTGTGAAAACTAATATTTGTGTCATTCTCAAAATGTTTGGCCACGACTGTACACCGCCATTTGGATTTGCATTATGTATCAATGCACAATATTTAGGGATGACCTCTATATACCTGCCACCTTAGGGAAAACAAACACTTTTCAAATATAAATAACATGAATTAAACAAAAGAAGCAGCTGCTCTAGATTGTAATTGAGCCACCAAGCAAGTTTACTACACTGGAAGATCCATTCATATGTAGATACAGTGGATACATGATGCAGAAAATACAAATTTTCCCCTTTATTATTATAGTACAGTAGCTTGATGGGAATGGTGTTACATGTCATCACCAACATGATGCAAACATTTAAATGTATTAGTTTACAGATCATGCAGATCATGTTTTTAGGTGATAGCATAGTATGGTGTAGGGCTGGAAAAATCTGGTTGCCATTATTTGTTGCAATATATTTTGGGTTATGAAAATAATTTTCCCAGATTGCTCGAATAGCTCTAATTGCAAAGAATTAATTTAAATTGGGATTATTCTGTACATGCGCATAAAATGTAATAGACAAATTGCAAGCATAGATAAATACAATAGAGCAAAAATCAAAAATTCTTTATGATTTTCTGAGGAGTCGTACACTATTCAGGTACAGGAATTGAAATGTCAAATGTAAAATAACACTGTATAGCCTTTGTCTATGAATTCATTCATTCATTCATTTTCTTTTCGGCTTAGTCCCTTTATTAATCTGGGGTCGCCACAGTGGAATGAACCACCAACTTATCCAGCATATGTTTTACGCAGCGGATGCCCTTCCAGCTGCAACCCATCACTGGAAAACATCCATACACACTCATTCACACACACACATACACTATGGACAATTTAGCTTACCCAATTCACCTATACCACATGTTTTTGGGGGAAACCGGAGCACCCGGAGGAAACCCACGCGAAAACGGGGAGAACATGCAAACTCCACACAGAAATGCCAACTGACCCAGCCGGGGCTCGAACCAGCGGCCTTCTTTCTGTGAGGCGATTGTGCTACCCACTGCGCCACCGTGCTGCCCTGTCTATAAATAATTAAATACAATTCATGTGCCGGAATTGCTTTAAACACTTTTATTCTGAATGAAACAAACAGCACAATGGTCAATGAGTTAATTATTTGTGTAAAAAAGAGCAACCTGAAATTCAGTAAATAAAGAAATACAGTAATATGTTAATTGCAACATTGCTGTTCTCTCTGAGCATAATATTTCACCTCTGACTGTACATTTTCTGTACATCTAAAAGTTTAACATGACAGAATAAGTTTTTGGGGGTGCATTTGACACTCCCAAGTTTTTTCAATAAGTTGAATAAATCATTCATGCCTGAAGACTCACGGCTGAGGTTGAATTGCATTTATTTGCACTTCAAACCCCTGAAAAAATATTGCATGGAATCCCTGAAAAAAAGCAACTGCGAAAGACTGTGATACTGTTTGTTTTGAGGGAAAAATGGACTCCAAATGCAAATGAGTGTGATAATACAGGTGGGCTGAGAGAGAAAAATGACTTTAGGTTTATTTTTTTGGAATTTCAATTTTTTTCTCAAAAGTCATTTAGCTTGAAACTGCTGAAGCGATGAGGAGCGGTGTGTGTTTGTTTTGAGCTCATAACTTCAGCTTAGGCTAAAACAGTAGGGTATAAACGTCTGAGACTATGAAAAACATTGCTGAATTTGTGTGCCACTGCAAATGACCAATTAAGTGTAAAAAAGAATCATTAAATAGTGGGTTAGTGAGAGCAAATAGTGTTTTGGCCATGTACTGTTGGTAAACTATAGATTTTTCTTCCCTCTCTTCTTCCTGTGCATTAATCTGGGCAGTCTCTCTGCTTAAAACAGCCATTTGTGATTTTCAAGCTTTGAATGCGTGGTGCCTTTAATTCAATTGACATTTCTGTATAAATATTTCTATAATTAATTGGCCAGATAATGCTTATTTGTAGAGTAAAACATCCCTTTCTGTTGTTTTGAGTATTTCCGGAGACATTTGGCTACTAAGAAATACTAATATAAAGTAAAAAAACTATAAAAAAAAAACATGTTTTTTTTAATGCATTAACCATTTTTAATCATATCTCTCCTACAAAAAAAATCTGTATATTGAGTTTTATTGTTAATTTAAGGGGACAGTTTTTTATGTTTTCATTGGTTTCTAAATGTATTTATTCATGCACTGTGTGTGAGAGTCCATTTTGTAAAGAGGCATGGTGGCTCTGTGGTAAGCACTGTTGCCTCACAGCAAGAAGGTCACTGGTTCCAGTCCCGCCTGGGCCAGGGAGGCATTTCTGTGTGGAGTTTGCATGTTCTTCCCGTGTTCATGTGTTCAGACCGAAGACGTGGTATAGGTGAATTTGGCAAGCAAACTTGGCCGTAGTGTATGAGTGTGTATGTGTGAACGGGAGAATGGGTGGTTCATGAGTTAGTGTACTCTCAGTGCTGAGTTGTGGCTGAAAGGGCATTTGTCGTATAAAACATATGCCAGAGTAATTGGTGGTTCATTCCACTGTGGGACTAAGCCGGGGATAGTGAGTGAATGAGTGGGTAAGTAAGTCTTTTACTGCCTCTAGTATTTCAGCTGAAAAATACAGCCTGTATTCAAAGCAGTGATTTGGGCCAAAGCTTTAAAGCCAGGGCCTTGTACTTCACTGATTGTGTTTAGTAAACACAGAAAGTACTATTTTAAAGCCAAAAACACAGTTTGCGCTGGTGCAAGATCATTAAATTTGGGATATTGTGACATATCTGTTCCTTATAAGAAAATTCAGGATTACAATTAAGGCATTTGGGGGGGTTCAGTGCTTAACTTTGCAGATGTTTTTCATTCTCACTACCTTTTAAAATTCTCTGCTTTCTACCTTAGCTTACAATTCAGTGAACTATATAGTTATGCTTGGCAGATTTTCTTCAGTTCATCCACCCCTTTTCTTTGGTCCAAATACACACCCAGACCAAAAGTAAACCCCTCCCCTATTGATCGTGTGTTATTTTCTTTGTCTTTCAGAGGGATGCCAAAGGCCAGTATTTGTTCGACCTCATCTGCCACCATCTAAACCTGCTGGAGAAGGACTATTTTGGCATTAGATATGTCGATCCGGATAAGCAACGGGTGAGTGTCCCACCATGTGGCTTGTGTCGAACAGTCCAAGGTCAACAGTAATGCAGTGCAGCAATTCATCATCTCTGCATTCATGTCTACCGCTTCTTTATTATGAGAAAGCTGCATATGTCGGGTTACTCAAAGTGGATTTCATTTCCTAGAGCGTATTGGTTGTGATGCCTAATAAGTGATGAATTCATGTGTGTGTTCTGGGTTGGTTGTGTTTGTATTGATCCCGCACTGGTCAGACTGACTCTCAGAGTTGTTCTGGAGTAATCAGAGAGTGCCATAGAAGACGACAGAGCTGATGATTGATGGAATGAACCTTCTAGAAGGACAGCTTTGAACACTCTAAATCATGTATGGGCAGGCCTTCATGCCCTTATGTGCTTCAGATATTTTTTTGTTTGTTTAAAGGGACAGCACACTTTAAAATAAAACAATTGTGTCCAGTGTGTTACAAATATGTATAATGTATGTTCTTGTGCATTACATGAAGGATGAGCATGTTAAAGTGATAATCTGTCTCTACATCCCAAAACTAAAAATTCTGGGTCCCACTTTATATTAAGTGGCTTTAACTATTATGTACTTGCATCAAAAAATAAATACAATGAAATTACTTTGTTCATAATGTATTGCAGAAACACTTCTGGTACTCTTGAGGTGGGACACGGGTAGGGTTAGAGACAGGTTTGGTGGTATGGGTAGGTTTAAGGGTTGGTTAAGGTGTATGGGATGATCAGCAGTGTAATCAAAAAAGTAATTACATAAATTAATTACAGATGTAATTACATGCAGGTATTTAATCAATCATAAGTACAATGTAAAAACAAGTATTTACACAATAAGTACATTGTAACAAATTATTCATTTCGGCGTAAGTACGCAGTATATTAGTTAAGGCCACTTAATATGAACCACCTATAAATAAAATATTAATACAAATTCTGCCATCATTTTCCCATCCTCTACTTGTTCCAAACAAAAGAACAGATTTGTAGAAAACAAAAGAACCGATTTTAAATAATGCTGAAAAAACAACAGTTATTGACTTCCATAGTATTTTTGTCAGTGGCAGCTTTTTTCCCAGCATTCTTCAGAATATCTTATTTTGTGTTCAATTTTGTGAGTAAATGATGAGGATTTTTTTGTGTGAATTATGCCTTTAATTTCAAACTAGGCTCATAAAAACGTGTGAGAATATGAGTGCTACTGAAAGGTTATTATTCTTTCATGTTTGAAAATAGCAAATATTTGAACTCTTCTTTAAAACTAACAAATATTGTTGAAAAATAAGTGCAATTTAATGCAATGCTGCAATAATTTAATTGTTTTTACATGCTTTTAGCACTTCAGTGTTTTTGTGGTGCTGAGTGTTCCATTAATTGTCCACCTCACAAAAGCATGTAGAGATACATATTGATGCAATCATTAAATAGTTTACTTTTACTATGGTACAACTGTTTAGAAGTCATGAAATTGTGCATTTTAAGGAAGCATGCAGAAGTGAGTCTTCATTAATTGATAATCTGCCCAGCATTCGTAATTTCAGAGAAATGTGATTTTAAGATCTTGGTGTTTATAAAAGTTTTTAATTGTATTTATATGTGTAGTTTTAAAATGCTTAGTGGAGTAACATTTTTCCAGTGAGCCTATGTAGACTAATTTCAGTGGAGCGATTTTGGGGCTAAAGTTTTATAGAAACTCTATTTTATATTTTATATTTTATATTATTAGGCTGTATTTCTTGATTTTGTTTTTGGCCGTCTGAACAGCACAAACTGCACAGAATCTGATCTTTTCAATTCTAATTTGGCCACTTTCTTATATGGTCCCATATCCGATATATAAATCCAACACTTATAAATCCAAATTCATGCAGTTCATTTGCAACTTTATATATCATTCATCAAAGTTGGCTGCTCGTGCCCTGGAAAGGATTTTGGCCACACTAGTGGTCCAGGAACGCCACCTCTGGCTAAACCTGGCAGATATGCGTGACGTTGACAAAAGTTCGCTTTCTTAACACACCCATATCTCAGGCTGGCATGTTCGGTGACACCGTGGGTGAGTTCACCCAGTAATTCACCGCGGTGAAAGAGCAGTCGAGTGCGATGAGAGATGTCATCTGCAGGCGGGCTCCCAAAACCGCACTTCTCGCTGACCCATCCACCTCGGCTGCTCTGTGCCGAGGGCACCCGTCTGCGACTCCAAGACCTGCTTCGCTGCCCCAGCTCGCTCCACCGACTAAACAGCAACGTTGAGCACCCCACAGACGACCAGCGCCCCCAGTGCGTCAGCGATTGTGCGATTGGCTCTACCAGCCTGGTTAGCACTGCCCAGCCTGTCGCGATGGCTCATTCTGACAATCAGACTCGGCTATGCGATTTAGTTCACCAAACTCACGGACGTGTATTACACCAGGGTCAGCTCTGTGTCCACCCCTGTCTTGCACGAGGAGATTGCTATCCTCCTGGTGAACGATGCAATCGAGCCATCCCTCCAGCTGAGATGAAGCGTGGGTTTTACAGGTCGTATTTCATTGTACTCAAAAAGAGCGATGGGTTATGACCAATCTTAGATCTGCGCATTTTAAATGGCTGCTTTCACAAGCTGTCGTTCAGAATGCTCACACAGAAGCGCATCCTCCGGTGCGGCCGTCCTCAGGATTAGTTTGCAGCGATAGACCTGAAGGATTAATATTTTCATGTCTCCATTCTTCCATGCCACCGGCAGTTCTGCGGTTTGTGTGTGAGGGTTGAGCATGGCAGTACAAAGTCCTCCCCTTTGGGCTCTCCCTTCTCCGTGGGTTTTCACCAAGCTCGTGGAGGGTGTCCTTGTGCCCCTTCAGCTTGCGGACATCCGCATACTGAATTATCTTGACGACTGGCTGATCTTAGCTCACTCTCGGGATCAATTGGTTATGCACGGGAACAGGATGCTTTGGCACCTCGACCTGTGGGGGTTTCAGGTCAATCGAGAAAAAAAGCAAACTTGCCCCCGTGCAGAGCATCTCTTTTCTCGGGTTGGAGCTGGACTCGGTCACCATGAGAGTGCGCTGAGCTGATGCTGACCTGTCTGAAAGATTTCGACAGGAAAACTGTGGTCCCACTGAAATCATTTTCAGAGGCTCCTGGGGCATATGGCTGGCGTGCTTCTAGAACAAGTGTCCAGGCATGCCGTCGTCTCGACGGATGCTTTCAGTACGGTCTGGGGGGCCATGTGTTGCGAGCATGCATGCAATCCAGCTGCATTGGCATATCAATTGCCTGGAGCTGTTGGCTGTGTATCTTACTCTCCACCGCTTTTTAGAAGGGAAACACATGCTGGTCAGGACGGACAGAACAGCGACGGTGGTGTATATCAACCGCATGGGGGGTATATGCTCTCGCCGCATGTCTCAGCTCGCTCGCCGTCTGTTCCTCTGGAGTCATACGCGGCTGTAATCGCTGCGTGCCATTCATATCCCCAGCGAGCTCAACTGTGCAGCCGATGTGCTATCACAGCAGCTTAATGCCCAGGAGAATGGAGGCTCCACCCCGGTTCAGTTCAGCTGATATGGGCGCGCTTTGGAGAAGCCCATGTTGACCTGTTAGCTTTACGTGGAGGTTAAAAAAAAGGGGAAACCCTCCAAGCTTCCCGTCCCCTTCTTTCCGGAGGTGCACCTTTCTCTGCCTGGAGTGCGTGCGCTTTCGCCCTCACCTCCCTTGATGACGAAGCATCCAGGGGGTACGAGGCGATTCCCCAGGTCAAACCTGCTATTGCAGTCAATCTTTGCCCGTGTGGTGCCTCTTCCTGGCGGGGTCAACCTCGGCTCCCATCCAATGCGTGTAGGTTGTCTGTGTGCCAGAGCCTTTGCTGCGTTCCATTCACATCCCCGGCGAGCTTAACCTTGCAGCCGATGTGCTTACACGGCAGCTTCATGCCCAGGAGAATGGAGGCTCCACCCCGGTTCAGTTCAGCTGATATAGGCGCGCTTTGGAGAAGCCCATGTTGACCTGTTTGCTTCTTCCGAGACCCCCCATTGCCAGTGGTTTTACTCCCTGACTGAGGCCCCCCTCGGCATGAATGCACTGGCCTACAGCTGGCCCTGGGGCATGCACAAATATGCATTTCCCTCAGTGAGCCTACTTTTACAGATACTGTGTAAGGTCAGGGAGGATGAGGAGCAGGTCTTGTTAGTTGCGCCTCTCTGGCCCAACCGGACCTGGATATCAGAACTCTCTCTCCTCGTGACGGCCCCTTCCTGTCAGATCCCTTTGAGGAAGGACCTTCTTCTTTCTCAGGGACAGGGCACCCTCGCCCAGATCTCTGGAACCTCACGTGTGGTCCATAAATGGAGCACGGAGGACTTAGGTGACCTACCAGTTTTAGTGGTTAACACCATCACTCAGGCTAAAGCATCCTCTACGAGGCATGCCTATGCCCTGAAGTGGAGTCTATTCGCTGTGTGGTGTGCTTCTCTCCGAGAAGGACCCATGACATGCCAGGTCAGTGTGATGCTATCCTCCTTCAGTTGTCTGGAGCAGAGGCTGTCCCCTCTGCACTGAGGGGTTGGTTTTATGATCATCTCCACTCTGAGGATGCGGGGATGGCGGCACGCTGGGAAAGCATCACCTCATCATCCAGTTCCTCAGAGGCGCGAGATGCCCTCTTGAAGATCTCTCTGTAGGCGAGGTCTGCTCGATCCACTCGATTCAGTATCTATAAGATTTCTGTCCATGTAGACAGCTCTGCTGGTTGTGTTGGCATCGGTCAAGAGGGTCGGGTATCTGGAGGCATGTTCGATCAGCGAATTGTGCCAGCAATTTGGGCCGGCCTACTCTCACATTTTCCTGAGACCCCGACCCACCTATGTGCCCGAGGTTCCTACCGTGCATTTTTCAGACAATGTAGTGAACCTGCAAGCGCTGCCTACAGAGGAGGCAGACCTATCCCCTTTCATTGTTGTGTCCTGTTCGCGCACTTCGCTTCTGTGACCGCATTTAGAGCATACGACTCTAAGCAGCTCCTTTTCTGTTATGATCGGCAGACGGGGAGTGCCGTATCCAAACAGAGGTCGGTCCACTGAGTAGTGGATGCCATCTCCCTCACTTAGTCGTGTCCCCCGGGGGTGAGAGTGCACTCGACAGACAGTGTCGCCTCCTCTTGGGCATTAGCATGCGGCGCCTCTCTAACAGACATCTATAGAGCTGCGGGCTGGGTGACACCTAATACATTCGCGAGATTTTATAATCTTCGAGTGGAGCCGGTTTCTTCATGCAGTGAATGAGGAAACTCGGTTTGGTGTTGAAACACGCTTGCTGTGCCTTTCTCTCTAACACAGAGATACGTGCGCGTTTCTTACTCTGCTCAGCTGAGTTCCCCATTTGGTAAACTCTACAGAGTTCCTCCGAGGCCCCCAGTGGAGGAGTCGGGTGCCTGGCCCATTATGTTGATGGCATGCCCGTTCAGTCAGCCCATGTTCTGGGGTTCGGTACCCGCTATGCGCGATCCCCACTGACGATCCCATATGCTTTACTCAGCCATGGTGTAGTCCTCCCTTCTCAGGCGGGCCCGTGTCTTCCTTTCCCGCTAATCATCTCTCATATGTGTACTCCTCCTTGCCAGGGTTGTCTTTCGGCCACCAGGTCTCCCCATCTGGACAGCAGGTGGCCTCCGCAGTGTCCATCCCCTTCGGCATAGGCGCACTTTCCCAACGTACTGTCGTATACAAAATTCCTAGAATTTAACTAGGTGTATATTTTAAGAAATCCCTTAAAAATATATAAATAAGGCTTTAAGTGCTTCACAGGTAAGTAAAGGTAAGCTAGGGCCAGGGGACACGTTGGAGGGCTGCGTCTCTGGTGATGATGGTGCTCTCACGCTGGAGCCTGGCAAACCTCTCACCATCAACGTGGCAAGGTTCAACCACTGTGGTGTTTTCCATACATTTCCCCATAGTGGAAGGTCCTCTGCCTCTGGGAAATGAAATGGTTACTACATAACCCTCGTTCCCCGAGGGGGGGAACGGAAATGCTATGTTCCTTCGCCACAGGTAGCTGACAGCTGTAGTTCGGCTATTCAGCTTAAAAATGTGCCGAGCTTTATACTGCTTTATAAATCTGTCTGCTTTATACTCAGTTGATTGAGTTTGCTGCCAGCTGCATGCGCTGGGCCCTGCCAATTCATTGGCAATTCATTGGCCCATTTTATTTCTCTTCAGATCATTGGCTTTCTGGTGAAATCCCCATAGTGAAAGTTTTCCGGTTCGTTCCACTGTGGTGACCCCTGATGAATAAAGGGACTAAGCCAAAGGAAAATGAATAAATGAATGAATAATTATAATAATAATAATAATAATAATAATAATAATAATAATAATAATAATGGGGCACGGTGGCTCAGTGGTTAGCACTGTCACCTCACAGCAAGAAGGTCGCTGGTTCGAGTCCCGGCTGGGCCAGTTGACATTTCTGTGTGGAGTTTGCATGTTCTCCCTGTCTTGGCGTGGGTTTTCTCCGCCTGCTCCGGTTTCCCCCACAGTCCAAAGACATGCAGTATAGGTGAATTGAATAAACTAAATTGGCCGTAGTGTATGAGTGTGTGTGTCTGTGTGTGTGTGTGTGTGTGTGTGTGTGTGTGTGTGTGAATGAGTGTGTATGTGTGTTTCCCAGTACTGGGTTGTGGCTGGAAGGGCATCCACTGCGTAAAACATATGCTGGAATAGTTGGCGGTTTATTCCGCTGTGGTGACCTCTAAAATAGAGACTAAGGGCCCTATCATACACCCGGCGCAATAAGGCGCAAGACGTGCTTGCCCCAACGTGTTGCTATTTTCAGACCAACGCAACCTTAATTTTCCAGTTTTCTGCCACATTGTTTAAATAGCAAATCCAAATCCAAAGCGCCACTTTGTGGACTCATGGGTGTTTCGGTCTAGAAAATAGGTATTTTAAGGCGCATTTGTTGGCGTGTTGCTATTTTGAGGAACTAAAATAGACTGTGCAATAGACCAGCTGAAAGCAGGTCTAAAGTCCAGAGCAGAGCGCGTTAGTTGTGCGCCTTGCTTACACAGTAGCTATGTTTCCATCCAAAAATGCGAATTAACCTTATGCGCAAAACTGTAATATCGCATAAAAGATGTGCGAATAAAGCAGCGTTTCCATCCAACGAGTCAACAAATCGTCACTTCCTGATTAAACGGTGCCAAATATCAACAATAAAAACGGAATTTGCTGAGGTAGGAGAAGCTGCGTGAATATTTTCTTCATTTAATAAATGACTTGCACCTCAGAAGGCAATGCTGACATGCAGTGAACGCGTGGTGGCGTTTGAAGGCGCGAGACACGGAGCACAGACGCTCTTAACAATTCTGGAGGTCATTAATAATATAATAACACTAATACTGAAATGGTTAAGGCATTTTAGAATGACCAAAACAACATTTCAGATGTTTTACAATTTGGTCAGCCTGCTGGTTTGTCCATTTACAAACATTTTATCATCACATGATCTCTTATAATCAAATCACATGACCTTTTTTTAATGCGCATACTGGAATTTGTTCGGTAAAAGTGTTTCCATCGTAGTTTATGCGCATCTTTTCTTATCGAATAAAAAGTTTATCCTACTCAGTTATGCGCATACATAGCTAGTGTTTAAAACACGCAGGACAGCAATACAGAAATATATTTGCAAATGAAAAAGAATTAAAGGATTAAAATATTACAAATTTTTTCTTTCTTTCTAAAATATTACTTTCTACAAAAATATAAAAACCACTACCTCCATGCCTTCTTCATCTCGGGGGGCTTTTTTAGTTTATTCATGAAATCTTGCTTTTGTATAATGTTATTATTATTAGTAGTATTATTTATTATATGCATATTTATATTTGTTTTATTAAAAAACAAGCTTATTAAAAACAAAATTTGTCCCCCTGTCAGGTTTTGGACCATATTGTCACGGTGCGCTCACTCACAAAGGCACAGGATAACAGCGATTCTCAAAAACACGTAGATTTATTTACAACACACTCACTGGAAGATGGAGACACGGGAAGATGGAAACACAGGAACATTGAGACACAGGAACGTTCACACATATATGGGGCATAGCATGTGTATTTGGATATAACTCCGTTTTTTGAGCACACTTTGTTATTATTGTTCGTTTATTCGTTTGCTGGAAATTAGAACTGAATTTAGAAATAGTTTTGAAACAAATCTTTTGCGCTTAACAAACTAAAATAATTATGTAGGCTAATAGATGTCTGTGCGTACAACACTGTTTCCTTATCCACGAAAGAGAAAGTGAAAGTAAAGGCCGATTGGAGGAGGCTCATTCTTTATCCTCTCTCTGCAGATGCTCTGTTTAACTGTTTTCTGCCAGTGAAGCGTTCAGTTTTTCCACTTACTAAGTCCGCCATGTAAATAGCAAATGCGCTATGGCGCGACGCAACTGACTCTTAAAGGGAATGGGAGATGAGACTCTGATTGGTTTATTCTCAAAACACACCCATAACCCATTAAGAGAATAAGCTCAACCCTGCTAGACCATGCGCCATGGCGCAGAGCGTATTTTTCCATCCTTAAAATAGCAAAAGTGGATTCGGACATGCCCTTAATGCTTTTGCGCTTTAGACTTTGCGCCTAGATCGTTAAAATAGAGCCTTAAGTCGAATGAATAAATGAATGAATGAATGAATGAATAATAATAATAATAATAATAATAATAATAAAACCAAAAATTTAAAAAATAGTTTCTACAAAAAAACTAAATCCTACACATCCATGACATTTAAGATTTTTTGCTTTTTATTTTTGCCTTTCTTTAGAAAAAATATGGACAAAATAAACTATTTGAGCTGGAGATCTCTCATTGAATTGACATGGAAGGTACTCAATAAAATTATTTTGAAATTGTTAATTAAAAAAATAAAACCAAAACGAAACTTCTAATTACAAATGTATGTAGCTCCTTGTAAGAACCTGCTGTTTATTTCTAGAATTAGAGATCTGTTCTGATCTCTGTCCGCCAAATGCAAACTTGAAAGTGCGCAGGCTTTGCATACACATATTCTAGAGTTTCTTCATGTCTGTCTTTTTCACTGACCCCCTTTGGGAGCCTTTAGCATTGAGTGACATAAATAATAATGAGGACATCAAGCTGATGCTAGTCTACTGCAGATGACACACAAGGACAACACTACACTCAACACAGTTCCCTTTAGACTGTTCTTAGTTGGCAAAATATGTCATAGATTTGCAGACAATCCTGAAGAACGATAATGTGACAGGCCAAAAACAATGTCCAAAAAGCTTTCAGATCACTATAATCTGAAATCAAATCTAGCCTCATGCTATTTCTAGACATCAGCCTACTGGCACTAAGACCCAAATATACTTTCTTTCTCAAAACCAATGGCTTGGTTTGACTGATTTGGCTTATCTGGAGCTGCACACAATAGCAGTGATAGAATCTCAGTGTGACGTTAAAGATGTGCTAATGTTTCGCTCCGGAGAAGAGAGAAATTAGATGAAATGATTAATCTATCTACCCTGCCCCCATCTCACACTCATACTGATATAAAATCTCTGTACATCTTCCCACACTGACCACCTGCTCCTGTGTAATTATGTGTTAGATGAAATATAGTTATAATATGTGTGTTTGTGTATGTGTGTGCATGTGCTCTGTCTATATATGTGTGTGTGTGTGTGTGGAATTAAAATCCTTTCTTCTGTTGTTTTAGCACTGGCTGGAGTTCACCAAGTCAATTTCTAAGCAGATGAAATGTAAGTATCATCCGTCAAATCTTATTTATAGTGCGCTAGTCGACATAATGGAGCAATTAGGAACAACATCACTATGGTGACTGTAATGAAGCATGCTAATGGGATTCATGGCTATCGTACATTAACAACTGCTGTGATCTCTAAAAGGAGCTGCCATTTCTTGAAGTGCTGACCTTTGCATGTGTTTATTGCCTGTCCTGTGAAGATATGTGATGTGAATCGCATACGTAAAGGGTCAGTTCACCCCACAATGATAATTCTGACATCTTTTAAATACCCACATGTCTTTTTAACACACAAAAACTTGTTCTTCTTCAGATCTGAGAGATTCCCATCCATGCATTGAAATTCAGTTCAGACAAAATGTTCTCTTTTCAAAGTGTTTATAAAAAGAAAGAGAGAGAGAGAGAGAGAGAGAGAGAGAGAGAGAGACAGAGAGAGAGAGAGAGAGAGGGAGAGAGAGAGAGAGAGAACAATACCAATGTAAACTATGAAGAGACAAAATTGCTTTATAAGATGAACAAATACACTTTTGGCTTTTGTTTACATATAAACTAGAGTTGTGGAGAAAAATCGTTTGAGAAATTGATTCTGCATCGATTGTGAAATTTTCTAAATGCATCGCTATACTCTCTTGAATTGATTCTGAGCTTAGTTTTTAACACCAGATGATTCTCTAGGCTAGTTATAACCATACGCTCAAATGTTTTCGAGAAAGAGCGCTTGAGTATGACATTAATGTAAACATGGCTGACTATGAACACTCTTGTAATTTGTAAATTTGTGATTTGTAAATTTATTATTTGTAAGGAATTGGATGCAAGCAGAGTACAGCAGTTTGTAAAGCATACAGTGGCATCTGCTGTTAAAGACTAAGCTCAGAATTAATCCAAGAGGGAATATCCATGCATTTTGAGTATCTCAGAATGATGCAGTATCAATTTCTCTCTTTTTTTTCACCACAGCTCTGCTAATATAAACAGTGTGAAGTGAACAATGCTTACAGCATTCAAAATTGGTAATAAAAGCTTAAGCATGCTTGCTTGAAACATTAGAACCAATGAGATTCATTTTTGTGTTTTGTGTTGAACAGTGAACTTTTGCATTAACCAATAAGGGTTCGTTCCTCCATGTAAAGCAGGTGTGATTAAGCTTCTTTTTATGTTCAAAGATTAAGGTTTTGGTGTTAAGGTTTTGGTGTTAAAGTTTTAAAGTTAATCCTTGTGTATTGTTCAAATTGACCACCCTTTCGTTATGTTAGTGGCTGTTTTTGCCCCATTGACTTCCATTATAACCAATTTTTTTGATTGCAAAGCCTTGACAGAATATAATCATGCATTCTTTATTGTTGGTGGTTTTCCCTGTAATTGATTATCAAAAGTAAAATTTACAAATTTTACCTCTACCCAACAGGGAAAACCAACAACAATAAAGAATGCATGATTATATGGTGTCATGGCTTTGCAGTGAAAAAATTTCCTTATAATGAAAGTCAATGGGGCAAAAACATCCACCAACATAATGAAAGGGTAGTAAATTTGCCCTGAGTGTATTGTTGAGGTTTTGAAAAATTCCAAAACATTTTCCCAAAATATGTGTCAAAATAAGATTTGTCACCAAATATCGTTCCATTTGCTGAAACACAGAGAAAGTTTTGGCCAAATTAAGACTCAAAATCACCCCAGAGTGGATGAAATCCTTCTCTGATGTCCACATCTGTGACAAAGAATTTACATAAAAAAAACATAATTGAAAAACTCCTTCTTAATGTATGGATAAGAAGGAAAGCAATGCAATGGAAAAAAAGTGTTTTTCCACAACCTGGAATTGCCCAGAACTATATCATTATCTGTGTAGACCCATTTCCCTCTTTTATTATTTATCAACTGCAGATGTAAATTTGTGGGCTTAGCCAAAGAGACAATGATATAGAATAAGGCCTTGATGATGTTCTGTAGAGTTTATTTATACATTATAAAGTTGCACATTCCACAAACTGTCGTATTGGCAGATTGGCTTCAATATAAGATGTTTTTACAGTAACAAGAAAGTAGAAGTAGAAGAACTCTTCAAGTCCACATTAAAAATGATAAATATGATGCTAATTTTATTAGTGTCCAGCTCAACATATGATAATGTTTCAGTAACTGTATGCCATTGGCTGCTTTATATGCTCAATATGCTCACTAAAGTTGGGTAGATTCAGATTCTGTCTGGTAATGTTTTTGTCTTTCATCAGCTGGATAAAAAAATATTCTTATAGTTCTGATCTCACACAAACCACAGTGCAGAAACAAATAATTCTCTTATGCATGTTTCATCTTTAAGGAAGATACTCTACAATTATCTGAAGCAAAACTTTGTAAGATAATTTTTCTATTGTGTAAATCTGGTACAAGATGTTTTAATCAAAGACAAATTTCAGTAATAATTAAGAAAATTGTTGTTTTCATACCTAAGCAAGATACTGTACATTTATCTTAAGCAAAACTTTGAGATAATTTTTGTATTTTGTACTTTTTAAAACTGGTACTGTATGTTCTGTTTTATATTTGAAAGTAAAAATTTTCCAAATTTAATTGCACTTGCTACTCAAAAGTTTGAAAAATGTCATAGTTTTTAGCCTTAGAAATAGACAAAAGGGAGAGACAAATGAGAATGTAGAGAGCATAAATTCTCCAAAATAATAATTAATTATAGTTCAAAGAACAGTTACTTTGGATTAATCTTTAGAAATTCTTTTTTTGTGATTTATACATTTATACCACAGTTTGATGGCATAAGTGTGCAAATAAAAAACAAAACAAAACAAAACAAAACAAAACAAAGAGTCTCTTAAAAACCTTTGTGAGGAACTACTTCCACCATGAATTCACACCCACAGCTGATTGTAGCAGCTGGGCAAAAGCTAATTCAAAAATATATACTAAAGACAATGGTCAGATTATTACAATACATTAAAATAATTTCAATAATATCCTTCAGCCTCTTGTTTATACCTATTGAATTATAGTAATACCATGTGACTTTTTAATCTGATATTTTAATTTGGTTTATTTTCTCCATACAGCACAACCTCCTTTCACCATGTGTCTGCGTGTGAAGTTCTACCCACCAGATCCTGCTGCTCTAAAGGAGGAGATCACCAGGTATGAGCTGCCACAATGAAAACGTTCTGCTTTTTGGATTCATTACTTAAGTTATGTGATTAAATGGCTCCTGATCACAGAGCTGGCTCAGTTTCTTGCATAAAAGCATAGGATTCCTTTAAGTGTAGGCCTAAACCACTGCTTTGATTAAGCATTGCAAACCAAATGGCAACAGATGTTTAGCAGCATCAGAAAGCAACCCAGTTTTGCTCTGTTAGAGGTGCTTTAAAACTGTGGGCTTCTTTATACCCAATATGGCCAGCTGAGTGTTGAGGGCTGCTGCAATTTCAAACTCTTTTTTGTAAAATAGTTAGACATTTTTAATTAAACTTTTACAAGTAATCACACCTATTTATTCTGAGAGTATACACAATATAAACAAAATACACAATGATACCATGACTTCAACGTCACCATCACAAAGCTTCTGACTATTTCAAAGCATTTCCCCCTAAAAGTTTAAATTAGAATAGTTTGCAAAAGTGTTACAGGCACAGAAAGGCTGCACTTTTGAACATTCACCATGGTTTTACATTAGCAGATATATTGTATTTATGTTTTTTTTTTTTTATTATTATCAAAGTTAATATTGATTTATATATTACATTTATTTTAACAAATACTTGAAGATTTTTTAATTTTTAACAAAATCAGAACAAAAACTATGCTTACCATTGGAAAACCTTAATTTGTTGATACCATACAATAATACAATAACCATATTATTCAATTATTTTTAGCAAATCCATAGTTAACTGTCTTAAGGCTGTGCAAGTTGGTGTGATATTTATTGTCACCAACAACTTCTACAGTCTCATTTCTACAGGCTATTAATGATGTATTTTATGCTGTAGAATCAAATGTGAACGGCTTGCATTAACCACAGATTTTTAACCAAAAAGATAAAAGAAGAAGAAGAAAAAAAAAGAAGAAGAAGAAAAATCTAAACGTGAAAATGCTAACACTTTTTGGGCCACATATTGGCTCATTGAAATAGAAAGGATCTTAAAGGGCACCTAGTTTACCCATTTTTCCAGATTAAATATAAGTCTTTTGTGTCTGCAGAATGTGTCTGTAAAGTTTCAGCTCAAAACACCCATCAGATTATTTATTATACCTTTCAGAAGTTTGAAATTATTAGCTCTGAGCATCTTGTAGCTGTTTTGGTGGACTGTGCCTTTAATGCTAGTCCTCCCCGCACACCGTTCCCACATGCCTGTCAGTGTGCCTTAATCTCCGCCCTCAGCTGCCTCAGATAACAGACAGACATGAAGGAAGCAGATCTCACGTAACGTTTGTGAGAAATATTACAGTAAGAACTTTCCCAATGATTATTTGATGTATTTGTTGTGGAGTTGCAACGATGAGTCACACACAATGTCGTTACAAAGTTCACGCACACACACACACAGCGGACACGCACACACAGACAGCACGCGTTTAGCTTTGCACTGGTTTTGCACGGCAAATGTGACAGGATACACAATAATATCCACTGCTGTATGGATATCCGTTATGTTAATGTACAAAATAAACCTGATTTAACGTCCACAACCCGTGATTGAAGCATCTTCTTTTATAATTGTACTGACATGCGGCTGTGGTGATGAAGTAAAGCTGAAGTAAATCGCTGTAATTCATTACAAACATGCACTGTTTTAAAAACGTGTTAAACTTGTAAAACTTACTCTTGATCACATTTGATGATGATTGATGATCCTAGCGAACTGAACAGATCTTTTATTCCCGGTTGCTTTGCGCACGTCCTGTCTTGTTGATATGATTATGCGCGTTACTACAGAGACATGTTAATACGCAGCTGTCAATCAATTCGGTGGGCGGGGAAACCGCACTCCTATGTCAAGTTGCGGTCGGCCTCAAAATGAGAGGGATTTGGATGCTTTACGTCAGGAAATTTAAAAAAAGAGACTTATTGTCTTTTTTTCACCCCAATATGACTGGACACACTATACCTACACACAGTTCTGTCCAAACAACTTAAAAAAGGTGCCCTTTAAAACTCACAAAGCATGTGCAAATGTCTAAAGCTCTCTTATCTTGTTGTTACTCTTAAGATTCAGTGCCGTTTTTTTTATTTGGGAAGATGTGGTCAGTGACTCCAAACAGATTTATCTGAATGATACATGATTAGCCTCTAGCTACCAAAGTCTTGGCTAGCATCACAGTGTCTCTCTCTCTCTCTCCACCTCTTTCGTCCCCTCTCGATCAGTCTGCAATGAGGTCACCCAGAAATTCACACACTCGACCTGAAAAGAGATCTTATGATACTGTGTGCTTCTTATAGTCTAATGAGTCTAATAAGTTAGTTGCAGGCATAAAATAGGCCCACTTCTGAGAACATGAGCCTGAAGATGTGGATAACAGCTACGATTTCAATCATAATTCTTGTGTTTTGATACAAAGCAGTATAGATACCTTGGTTCATTGAGCTTGCTTCGCGATCGGGTCCCCAGATGGGCATGGCGCGCTGAGATGCACCAGGTATCCATCACCAGGCTGTGTCTCCGCACCTTCAGTCCCTGGATGGACCTTGCCTTCTATGGGCCTGGGTGCCCTTAGAACAAGTGTCCAGTCATGCTGTCATTCTGACGGATGCTGACGGGCTGGTGGGCTGTGTGTATCGAGCATGCAGCTGCAGGTTCGTAAATCGGACTTCGGTTGCGTTGGCATTCAATAGCCTGGAATTGTTGGCAGTGTTTCTCGCACTCCGCCGGTTCCTACCGGTACGGGAGGGGACACACGTGTTGGTTAGGACGGCCAGCACAACTGCAATAGCGCACATCAACCGTTTGGCTGATGTGCGCTACCGCCGAATGTCTCAGCTCGCTCGCCATCTGCTCCTCCGGAGTCATGCGGCTTAACAGCTGCGCGCCGTTCATATCCCGCACAAGCTCTTCTGTGCCAGCTTACATGCTCTCACGACAGTTACCTTTCCGGGAGAATGGAGACTCCATCCCGGCACAATCCAGCTGTTATGGGCATGCTTCAGAGAAGCCCGAGCGGCCCTTCGCCAGCTGCTTTACCCTGCTCTGCACG
Organism: Danio jaintianensis; assembly: GCA_903798115.1. Classification (NCBI taxonomy): domain Eukaryota; kingdom Metazoa; phylum Chordata; class Actinopteri; order Cypriniformes; family Danionidae; genus Danio; species Danio jaintianensis. The sequence continues at coordinate 21,464,907 of CAIGQV010018227.1, read as the reverse complement.
AATGCGCTCGCTCTCAGCTGGCCCCAGGTTTACGCAATATACGTTTCTGATCCCACACTCCTCGTGATGGCCCTCCCTGATGAATTCCCCAGAAGAAGCACTCTTTTTCTGGGAAGGGCACCCTCTGGCACCCCCGCAGCGTTCTGGAACTCCCATGGAGGGTTTCTGGACAGAGCGCGGTGGACTTAGGTGACCTATCAGTCGATGGTTAACACCGTCATTCAGGCTAGAGCACCCTGTATAGGCAAGCCTATGTCCTGTAGTGGAGTCTATTCATTGTGTGGAGCTCTTCTCTCTGAGAAGAACCCCGGACATGCCAGATTAGTGTTGTGTTTTCTTCCTTCAGGATAGCTGGAGCACAGGCTGTCTCCCTCCACACTGAAGGCTTGACGTGCTGTCATCCCCGCTCTCTGTGGCGGCGGATGGTAGCGCGCTGGGAAAGCATAACCTCATCAGCCGGTTCCTCAGAGGCGCGTGGCGCGAGATGGTTAATTCCATCCCTGCCCCCCTCTTTTGCCCTCTTGGGATCTCTTTAGCCCCAGCGGTTATGGTTAGGTCTATTGAGCCACTCGATTCAGTATCTATAATCTGTCCATGAAGGCAGCTCTGCTGGTCGCGTTGGTATCATTCAGGAGGGTTAGGATTCCGGTGGCATTTTCGGTCAGCGAATCGTGCCAGGAATTTGGACCGGCCTACTCTCACGTTTACCTGAGACCCCGGTTTAGCTTGTGCCAAGGTTCCTACCGCACCTTTTAATATTGGGTAGTGAGCCTGCAAGCGCTGCCCGCGGAGGAGGCAGACCCAGCCCTTTCATTGCTATGTCCGCGCACTGCGCTTAATGTGACACGTAGATCATACGTCTCTAAGCAGCTCTTTTCTGTTATGATCGGCAGAAGGGAAGTGCCGTATCAAAGCGTAGGTTGGTCCATTTTATAGTTTATGCCATCGCCCTCGCTTCAGGTGCCAGGGCGAGCTGTGTCCCCCGGGAGAGAGAGCACACTTAAAAAAAAAAAAAAAGCGGTGCCTCCTTTTCGGCGTGAGTACGCAGCGCCTCTTAACAGAGTATTTAGAACTGCGGGCTGGGCGACACCTAACACATTTATGAGATTTTATAATCCTCGAGTGGAGCCTGTTTCCTCCCAATTACTGGGTACACCGGTCAATCGGGAGGAAATTAAGCTCGATGTCAAAAACGCTTGCTGCGCCATGCTAACCCGGAGATACGTGCGCTTTTTCTATTCTGCTAGTAAGTTTCCCGCTTGGCGAACCCTAGTGAATTCCTCCGAGGCCCCCAGCACCCTACTCAACAGAGGAGCCGGGTACCTGGCTCAGTGTGATGTCTGGTATGCCCTCTCTTGGTCTACCCACATGCTGAGGTTCGGTGCCAGCTATGCACGGTCCCCTATAGTGATCCCATATGCCTATTTCAGCCACGGAGTGTTCCCCCTTGACCAGGCGAACCCGTGTCTTCCCTACCCGCTAACCAGCTTATCATATGTAGCACTCTCCCTCCTTAGGGCTAGTCCATATGTTCTTATTGCCATCAAGTCTCCCCTCTTGGGTAGCAGGTGGCCTCTGCAGCGTCCTCCTCCCCCTTCGGGGACTGGCACACTTCTAAAATCTCTAGTCTATATTAGCTAGGTAAAAGCTCATTACGACTCCCCGTCTAAAACTTAGCTGCTGTGGCGTTTTCCATACAGTCTGCCGTAGTCTGTTAACAGATGCACGTTGGAGTTCCCATATGAAGGGGAACGTCCTGGTTACGTACGTAACCCACGTTCCCCGAATAGGGAATGGAGACGGAGCTGAGTCTCCAGCTGTTAGCTGAGTGATCGGCTCTTCAGCTGGCAAATTCTAGTGCTCGCTTCTCAGCTGGCAGCTTATATAGCGCTAATGGCTAATCACTGTCAGCTGTGGAGCTGAGCTCTGCCAATTCATTTTGGCATTCATTGGCCCGTTTTCTTACTCTTCAGAGTGATTGGTCGTCTGTTGTACTCCCATAGTCTGTTAACAGACGTACGTCTCTGTTCCCTATACGGGGAACGTGGGTTACATACGTAACCAGGACGTTTTCAACTGCCCTTGGAAGTGGTAGAAAGTAGACAATTTCATGTTTTAGACCCCATTTACATTCACATTTGTGTAATCCACCTGTGTTTGGATTGATGAAAACACACTTTTCAGAAAGACTGACAGCTAGTGAGTCTCAGTTAAAATGTGCATTAATATTCAAATGCATGTCAAAGAGACAAAAGTAGGTACTAACTGTCATTTTTTGGGAATTTTCAGAAAGCGCTTTCGAAAAGTTTGTTCATCACAGAAGCATCAATGGCTTCATTTAATTTAAAGTTAACTGACTGTAATTCCACATCATTCACACCGCCTGGCAAAAATTTGCCTCTGTTTGCAAGTTTGCAATGACTTTGTAATTTACTTGTGCTAATACTTAAATTCATTCATAAGATCTCCAAAAAACTTTAATTATTATCACTTGCATTGTATCTGAATTTTTGTTTATGATTTGAGAATTTGTTGCCATTTTTTCTTTAAGTCCTCCTAATTTCTAATCCTGGAAATTTGCAGTATGGGCACTACAGTGAGTAGTCTAGGTATAGATTGATGTGTGGAGTAGTAGAGGACCGCTAGCGTTTACTGTACTGTGAAATGAAATGCTAGTGGGGAACGCAAAGTCATAACTCACGCTGAAATGAGAGGAGAAGCGGGAAAAAGACATGAAACAAGAGGATGAACACAGAGTTGAAGACAGGAAATTGGATGAGAGAGGGGCAGGTAGAGAGAAGGAGCAGAAAGACTAATGAGGGACATGGGTGAGAAATAGAGAGATTATCTGAAAGAAGAGGACACCGTTTAGAGTATATTTGGATGAAATTGCATTATTCCCTAAGAGAAAAAAATGCATCCACTTCAATAAAGGGTGTCACAGCTGATGAAATGCGTTGATTCAATTGTCATGATTAAACTTTAATTCCATACTGAGTTTTTTTATTTGAAAATGATCAGATCCTTGAATGAGATTTTTACTCATCCATGCACAAAATTTGTATTAGCATAATTTTCCTGATATCCAAGTCAAACAAACCCAAGCTGCATCCTAGCAACCGGTGTTAATCACAAATGTACATAGCAAAGTGGCACAGATGCTCCATTCTTTAATGCCACATCACACATTATACATTAATGTGATGTATATCTAAATGATGTTTTCCAGTGATTTTCAATAGAAATAATTTTCTGAAGGCTTTATAGGAGAACAAAGGGTGTAATATAATATAGGGCTGCACGGTGGCGCAGTGGGTAGCACGTTCGCCTCACAGCAAGAAGGTTGCTGGTTCGAGCCTCGGCTGGGTCAGTTGGCGTTTCTGTGTGGAGTTTGCATGTTCTCCCCATGTGCGCGTGGGTTTACTCCGGGTGCTCCGGTTTCCACCACAAGTCTAAAGATGTGGTATAGGTGAATTGGGTAGGCTAAATTGTCCGTAGTGTATGTGTGTGAATGAGTGTGTATGGATGTTTCCCAGTGATGGGTTGCAGCTGGAAGGGCATCCGCTGCGTAAAACATATGCTGGATAAGTTGGCGGTTCATTCCGCTGTGGCGACCCCAGATTAATACAGGGACTAAGCCGAAAAGAAAATGAATGAATGAATGAATATAATATTCAGCGTCACAGTGGCGCAGTGGGTAGCACGATCACCTCACAGCAAGAAGGTCGCTGGTTCGAGCCCCGGCTGGGTCAGTTGGCATTTCTGTGTGGAGTTTGCATGTTCTCCCCATGTTCGCGTGGGTTTCCTCCGGGTGTTCCGGTTTCCCCAAAGACATTCATTTTCTTTTCGGCTTAGTCCCTTTATTAATCTGGGCTCGCCACAGTGTAATGAACTGCAAAATTATCCAGCATATGTTTTACGCAGCGGATGCCCTTCCAGCCCTGTAGGACACACTGTCTCCTTTCTGCATGATCAGAGGGAGAAAAAAATGTAGCATTTATATACTGATTATGTGAAGTTTTTTTTTTTATCCTCACTTGTAAGTCATTTTGGATAAAAGCATCTGCTAAATGAGTGTGTAAATTTAAAATGTCCATTAGTAATACGTCTCCAGTTTCTGTGTTTTGTTTGATTATTGAAAAGTATCGTACAAATATTCCACGAGCAGAAACAAGCATCTCAGTCCAATACTTTGCCATTTAGCTGCTCCTATATTTGCTGTGTCCTTTTCCAGAACCAAATGACACCGACTCTTAGAGTGTGTTTCCATAAATGGGATAAAGAAGGAAGCTGATATGTAGGCCAGAAATTGACTGGTGGCTACAGAAATTGCCATTTAGCTGCTGTCACCTAGAGAGAATTCAGGGAACATAATTGCATTTTTAGCTCCTATGGCCTCTTAAGTGAAAAGCTATTAGCTCTAGCTGGGCTGGCCTACTTTGAGAAGTTAAAGACAAGCATGTCACTCTTTACTCACGGGACATCTGTTGGACACAAGGTGAGAAGAGCCAAGTACCAGATTGGGACTAGATTGATTTATGAATAGAAAATGTGATGTTGGTGCACAAGCAATCTCTTGTCTTTGTGTGAAAGCATGACATTGGTGCCAAAATTAAATATTTCAGTTCAGAAAGCAATCACTGTGTAAATACGTGTTTTATAATTCCATTTAATTAAAATTTAGTGTATGTACATAATTCATTGGGAATACAGTACGTAACTTTCCCTACAATTCTACAAAACTCCAAATATTCCTTATACCGTATTGTTATAACATTTTAAAATTTTTTAATTTGGTAGTGCATAATCCGTAAATGAACATATTGTGACATTGCAGCACACATCATTTTCCTTATGGTGGACTTTTTTCTATATTTGTTTTTTTTAAATAAGGTTTTAAGCTACTAAAAATATTCAAATTTAACCCAATGCAGAGCATTGTTTTGCATGTTAAGTAAGATTCATCAAAAATATGTGTTATAAAAGCCATTTTTTTGTTTTGTATTATTTTGTGTGCGTTTGTCTTATAGATCATAGAACAAATGCTACATGTAAGCCAACCAGGACTATTATAAATGTATTATTTTCTTTTTTGGTTATGACTAAACAAACAAGAAAATCTAATTACAGTGTGAAGTGTTTTTGACCACTGAAGTCTCTCTCTTTTTTTTTTAGCTTAACAGTTTTTGACACAGCAGTGCAATTCTCAAACCATTCTTTACTTTGAAAATAGAAAACAAAGAGAAATACTAAGCATTTTACATCTGAGCTAATTGACATCAAATCTTAATTTTTTTGGTCCTTCCTTACAGACAAATAGTCTTTCACTAATATTTCCATAGTCAAACAAAAATGTGGAGGATTATGATATATTTTTACTCTGTTTTGCTTTATGTTTTGCCTTTGTGTGCTGTTTCCAGGTATCTCGTCTTCCTCCAGATTAAGAGAGATCTGTACCACGGTCGTCTTCTTTGCAAAACATCTGACGCAGCCATGTTGGCAGCTTACATCTTACAAGGTAAAGTAGAAGGAAAGGTGACTTTGTGACCCTAACGTTACGGTTACTACGTAACCCTCGTTCCCCGAGGTGGGGAACGGAAATGCTATGTGGAAAAACTTCCACTATGGGGATTTCGTCAGAAACCAATCATCTGAAAGAGTAATAAAACGGGCCAATGAAATGCCAATGAATTGGCGGTGTCAGAGTACACAGCTGGCAGCAATCACAATTATTCGTGTATAAAGATGCCAGCCGTGCATAACAAGACACTTTTCTAGCTGAAGAGCCAAACTAAGCTGTCAGCTAAGGCGCAACCGCTTGTGGTGAAGGAACATAGCATTTCCATTCCCCCCCTCGGGGAACGAGGGTTACGTAGTAACCGTAACGTTCCCCAGTGGGAGGGGAACTTCAATGCTATGTGAAAAAACTTCCACTATAAGGAAATGTATGGAAAACGCCACAGCGATTGAACCTTACCACGACACTGGTGAGAGGTTTGCCAGGCTATAGCGTGAGCGCACCATCATCACCAGAGACGCAGCCCTCCAACGTGTCCCCTGGCCCTAACTTACCTTACTTTCCTGTGAAGCATTAAAGGCTTATTTATATTTTTCGGGGAGTCGTAAAGTACACCTAGTTAAATTCTAGGAATTTTAAATACGATAGTACGTTGGGAAAGCGTGCAGTCCCGATAGGGAGGACGCTGCGGAGGCCACCTGCAACCCAATGGGGAGACCTGGTGGCAGGAAGACATATGGACTAGCCCTGAAGGGGGAAGTACACATATGAAGGATGGTTAGCGGGGAGGGAAGACACGGGCCCGCCTAACAGGAGGGAACTATACCGTGGCTGAGTGAAGCATATGGGATCGCCAGTGGGGATCGCGCATAGCAGGCACCTATACCCAGAACGCGGGCTGACCAAGTGGGCATGCCAACAACGTAATGGGCCAGGCACCTGACTCCTCCGCTGAGTCAGATGCTGGGGGCCTCGTAGGAACTCTGTAGGGTTCGCCAAATGGGGAACTCAACTGAACAGAGTGAAAAAAGCGCACGTATCTCTGTGTTAGAGAGAAAGGCGCACCAAGCATGTTTCAACACCGTACCGAATTTCTTCATTCACTGGCGTATCCAGCACACGTGAAGAAAATCAGCTCCACTCAAAGATTATAGACTCTTACGAATGTATTAGGTGTCGCCCAGCCCGCAGCTCTACAGATGTCTGTTAGAGAGGGGCTGCGTGCTTACGCCCAAGAGGAGGCGATACTCTTAGTCGAGTGTGCTCTCTTCCAGGGGGATGCGGCTCACCCTGGCACAGAAGCGAGGGAGATGGCATCCACTCTCCAGTGGGCCAACCTCAGTATGGATACAGCACTTCCCGTCTGCCGATCATAACAGAAAAGGAGCTGCTTAGAGTCGTAAGCTCTAATGCGGTCACATAACGCAGAGCGCGAACGGGACACAGGAAAGAAAGGGGCTGGGTCTGCCTCCTCCGTGGGCAGCGCTTGCAGGTTCACTACGTAGTCTAAAAAAGAAGCGCTGTAGGAACCTCGGGCACCTAGATGGGCCGGGGTCTCAGGAAACGTGAGAGTGGGCCGGCCCGAATTGCTCGAAAAAGCCTCCAGTTACCCGACCCTCTTGGCCGATGCCAACGCGACCAGCAGAGCTGTCTACCTGGAAAGAAATCTTAAAGATACTGAGTCGAGTGGATCGAGCAGACCTCTCCTAAGAGAGATCTCCAAGTGGTTATGAGAGGGGGACAGGATTGAATTAATTATCCAGCGTCTGCGCCTCTGAGAACTGGATGATAAGGCGATGCTTTCCCAGCGTGCCATCATCCCCGCGTCCTCAGAGCGGGGATGATCGTAACTCCAACCCCTCAGTGCGGAGGGGACAGCCTTAGCTCCACCCAGCTGAAGGAAGATAGCATCACACTGATCTGGCATGTCCGGGGTCCTTCTCGGAGAGAAGTACACCACACAGCGAATAGACTCCACTTTAGGGCGTAGGCATGCCTTATAGAGGGTGCTCTAGCCTGAGTGACGGTGTTAACCACTGATCCGGTAAGTCACCTAAGTCCTCCGCGCTCCATCTATGGACCACACGTAAGGTTCCAGAGATCTGGGCGCGGGTGCCAAATGGTGCCTGTCCCAGAGAAGAAGGTGCTTCTTCAAGGGGATATACCAGGGAGGGGCCGTCACGAGGAGAGAGCTGAAATACAGGTCCGATTGAACCAGAGAGGCGCAATAACAGACCTGCTCCTCGTCCTCCCTGACGTTACACAGTATCTGTGAGTAGGCTCACTAGAGAAAAATGCGTATTTACCAGAGCCAGAGCACACCTATAACAGCTGGACAGCCGGGCATGGAGTCTCCATTTTTCTGGGCGTGAACTGCCGTGAGAGCGCATCGGCTGCACGGTTGAGCTCGCTGGGGAAAAATGGCACGCAGCGATTCCGCCGTGTATGACTCCGGAGGAGCAGATGGCGAGCGAGCTGAGACATGCGGCGAGAGCGGATACCCCCCGTGTGGTTGATATACGCCATCGTCGCCGTGCTGTCCGTGTTGACTAGCACGTGTTTCCCGTCTAGCACCGGTAAAAAACAGTTCAGCGCGAGATTTATTGCCAACAGCTCCAGGCAATTAATATGCCAATGCAACCGGGTTCCTTCCACGGACCCGCAGCTGCCTGACCGCAACACACGGCCCCCCAGCATGTACTGGAAGCATCCGTCGGAACGACGACATGCCTGGACACTCGTTCTAGAGGCACCCAGGCCTGTACAAATGCAGGTTCCGTCCAGAGGCTGAGGGTGCGGCGACACAGCGGAGTGACAGTCACTCGGTGCGTGCCGTGCGCATCTGGGGACCCGATCATGAAGCCAATGCTGAAGCGGTCTCATATGGAGCAACCCGAGCGGTGTGACAGCGGCTGCGGATGCCATATGCCCCAGGAGCCTCTGAAATAATATCAGTGGGACCAGTTTTCCTGTCGACCAGCATCAGCTCATGGTGATCGAGTCCAGCTCTAACCCGAGAAATAAGATGCTCTGCACGGGGGCGAGCCTGCTCTTTTCTCGGTTGACCCGAAACCCGAACAGGTCGAGGTGCCGGAGCACCCAGTCCCTGTGCATAACCAATTGATCCCACGAGTGAGCTATAAAAGCCAGTCATCGAAATAATTGAGTATGCAGATGCCCGCGAGCTGAAGGGGTGTTAGGGCATCCTCCGCAAGCTTGGTGAAAACCCGCGGAGACAGGGAAAACCCGGAAGGGAGGACTTTGTACTACCATGCTCACCATGCTCTACCATGCAGACCAATCTTGAGGACGAACGCACTGGGGGATGTGCTTCTGCATGAGCATTCTGAGCGGCTGCTTGTAAGGCAGCGGGTCAAAACGTGCAGAACTAGGATTGGTCATAACCCACCGCTCTTTTAGGGTACGATGAAGTACAGACTCATACCTCATCTCGGCTGGAGGGACCAGCTCGATTGTGTCCTTCGCCAGGAGGACAGCAATCTCCTCACGCAAGACAGGGGCGGACACAGGGCTGACCTTGAACGGGGGACCGTTTAGCGAACTGAATCGCAAAGCTGAGTCTGATTGTCCGAATAAGCCATCGCAACGGGCTGGGCCGCGCTAACCAGGCTGGCAGAGCCCGCGCAAGTGACATCATCGGTACAATCCCTGATGCACCAGCAGTGGGGCAGCACGGGATGGGAGAGCTCACCCCGGGAGGCGCGAGTCCCGAGGAACAGCGGAAGATAAGACGTTAATCTTAACTTTGTCCCAAGAGCCCGTAGGGAGGCTGGGAGTGCGAGAGAAGGGAGCCCGTCCTCTGGCACTCTCGGAGCCTGTGGCAAAGAGCACCGATCCTGCGAGCTGGAAGGCGTAGCGTCCCATGCTGGCAGTGTTCGGGCTGTCACAGCCGGAGAAAGGAGGAACTGCTCTTATAAATTAATCTTGACTCACATCTGGTCCTCGGTGTCATCGAGTGAGAGGGCGATCATCCCAGAGGATGGAGTGCTTCTCTCACTCGAAGCTTGGATGGAGCGCGCTGAGGAATGGGAAGTCCGCAAGCCCAAGGGCGGCGGATTGACCCCCACTATAACCCTCAGATCTGCCTGAGTGCCAACCGCTATTGCGGGGGACAACAGGGGTGGTTTGCCCTTTTGCAAGAGCGAGCAGTGATGGCATGCGCTGCCCGCGAGCACCGCATTAACATGCTGAACCCCCAGACATGCAACACAGTGCTCGTGCCCATCATCCACGGACAGGGAACCACCGGATCCAGAAACGCACAGTCGGAACGACATCTTTAAAAAGACACGCTGCACGACCGAGTTGCTCTTTTAAGAAAATTTGCTTCTTATACATACCACTCTAGAAGGACCGGACCCAGAGAATGCCCAGGTAAGGGAGAATAGCCCAGCTCGACCGTCTGCCACTGCGTTGTCACACACTCTGGAACCGGGAGAAACAGCCTGTTCAAACACCGGCAGCTTTCTCATTCTCTCTCTCTACCTCTCTCGAAGGAGGTTTGGAGGAACCCAAGGACTCTCTCAGTAGCGTGTTCGGCTCTGAAAGCGAATAAAGGTGTCTTGCTTTGCACGGCTGGCATCTTTATAGAAAAATAATTGTGATTGCTGCCAGCTGTGTACGATGACGCCGGCAATTCATTGGCATTTCATTGGCCCGTTTTATTACTCTTTTAGATGATTGGTTTCTGACGAAATCCCCATAGTGGAAGTTTTTCCACATAGCATTTCCGTTCCCCTCCCGCTGGGGAACCCTCTATAGCACAGCATAACACAGGCAAAAGAAAGATTTTAAGTCCCATGTTCAGTACATCCATTGTCTGCCACTTATCTGGGGCCGGGGCAGCAGTCTCAGCAGGAAATCCCAGATCTTCCTCTCCTCACACACTTTCTCCAGCTCCACTGGAGGTTCCCAATGCGTTCCCATGCAAACAGAGAGACATAGTCCCTCCAGAATGTCCTGGGCCATCCCCTAGGCTTCCCCCTGGTTGGGAGAAACCCAGAACACCTCCCTATGTAGGCATCCAGGAGGCATCCGAAACAGATGCTCGAGCCACCTCAACTAGCTTCTCTTGATGTACAAAGGAGCAGTGGCTCTACTTTGAGTTCTACTTTTTTTTTTATTATTGCTTTATTATGTTTTTTACATTTATAATATGGTGTACTTTTAACTTATAACTCTACAGAGATGTTCAGTCGCAGAAAGAAAATAGTGTCTTTGAGATGCAGTAATGTTCTCTGATAGGTTAATGAGGGTCATGCATTGAATGATGCTTTAAACCAAAGACACAGTGTTTTTATCTCCTCATCACACAGAGCAATGACCAGCACTCACAGAAGCTCATGGCTACCCAATCCAGAAGCAAAAAGCACATTACAGGTGTTCCTATTTATATGCTAATCCTCAAAACCCCTGTGAAGAACATACGGTTCCCATAACTTCCTCTCACAGAGCGCGTTCATTAAGACCACACGTTAGCATGGCCATATGTGAAATAAAATGCATCTGAGTGGCGCAGTTGCACGATGAAAGATTGATTTATATGTCTGCTGCACCGCTGAGGTAGGACACTGTGAAGGGTTGCATGATGAAAGATTGATTTTTATGGCTACTTTGCAGCTGAGATTGGAGATTACGACCCAGGAAAGCATCCAGAGGGCTACAGCTCCAAGTTCCAGTTCTTCCCCAAGCACTCAGAGAAGCTGGAAAGAAGGATTGCAGAGATTCACAAGACAGAGTTAATGTACGTCGGCCCTTTTTCTGTATGTATGGTTCAGGAATTATGAAAAGGTCCCTTCTGAATTCCCTTTATTCCTCTGTGCACTCTTAAAAATAAAGCTTCTTCATTGGGTTTGATGATTTCGTGGTTTATCATTTATAGAACATTTTCAATCCACAAAAGGTTGTTTGTGGTGTAAAATGGTTATTTAGATTATTAAATGTGTGTGTGTGTGTGTACGTGTGCGTGCATGTGCTTGTGTGTGTGCGTGTGTGTGTGTGTGTGTGTGTGTGTGTGTGTGTGTGTGTGTGTGTGTGTGTTTATACTTTTTTACACTGGGACACCAGAAATGTTTTTCTATGGTAAAAATGCACTTTTTTGAATGTTTTTTTTTTATAGTGTGGGTCAGAGACTTGTTTTAATATCCATGTTTTAATGTAAATAATTTCATTCTTTCATCAAACAATTATTTTCTTACGTTTGTTCTGACATTTGAAGATTTGCATGTCAGTGAGTCACACTTTAATGTAGGTTAATGTAATCTAATAATAACGTTAGTACTATAAACTTATTAATAAATTGTTAATATAGAAACGTGTAAATAACAAAACATTTAAGATTAAAACGATTGTTTAAGTTCAGTTCTGTTAGTTCAGTTTATCTAATAACGTTAAAAAAATTACAGTATTGTAAAGTTTTACAAAAAGTACAATGTATGGTCGAAGGCAAAATTCATTTTCAAATATTTCCCAAGTCAAATACAAAGTCATATATTTCCCATAGAGCAAGGGAATGTTAACAGTGTTTGCTAACAGTGTTTGTTAACAGTGTTTGTTTTTTTCTTCAGGAAAAAGTCTTATTTCTTTTAGTTTGGCTGGAATAAAAAATAAAATAAAATAAATAAAATAAAAACTGCTAAGGTAAGCTGCATAATTATTTCTCCCCCTAAAGATTTCCCATGCTAGTCCCAACAGATGCTCGAGCCACCTCAACTGGCTTCTTTTGATGTAAAGGAGCAGTGGCTCTACTTTAAGTTCTACTTTTTTTATTATTTCTTTATTATATTTTTTGCATTTATAATATGGTGTACTTTTTTATTATTATTATTTATTTATTGGCCACAGAACAAAGCAATGTGGTCCATTAACTTCCCTAATTAACCTAACTTGCCTAATTAACCTATCTAACCTAATTAAGCCTTTAAATTGCACTGAATATTAAAATTAAGCTTTAATAATAGTATCTTGCAAAATAATCAAAATATTACAGTATGTACTGTCATCATGGCAAAGATGAAAGAAATTAGAAAACTATTATGTTTAAAAATGTGTGGAAAAAATCTTAGCAGTTAAACAGCACAATGTTAAATGCCTTCAGAAGCATACGTTCGGCTTAATTATAAATATTTGTTTAGAAGACTGCCTTTTTTCCCACTTTACTTTTTTTTTCTTCTGCAAGTACACAAATGCACACACAATATGTCATTAGTGTGAAGTGTCAGCTTTCATAATGGTCAAATCCGCTGTCACTTTACTATGGCATAAAGCTGTAGGCCATCAGTGAGCAAGCAGCACTTTCTCTCCAGCCATACACAATCAAGTCCAATTATCTCAACGAGTGCTGATGAGCTGTCAAACAATCATGGATTTTAGTAATTTAGTCTATTAATCAGTTGAAGGGTTGCAATGTGTTTAGAATCATATATGGTCAGCACATAAACATAAGAGGTTTCAACTGGTTCATTTCTGAAGTTATGGTTAGAACAGACTACAATAGATGTTCTATTAAACAGGAGCATGATTACTGCTGCCCTCTGCTGGTGTGATTGTTTAACGTTGAGATCTGCCCCATTAGTCCTATTATGGAAACTACAGTAGTAAACATTTGAAGTGGATCAAAACGCTTCATCAAAGTTGTCCTAAAACTATCGAGCCCACTAGATCGTCATTAGATCGTATATAGAGAAGTATATAGATCGGTGACTGAACCACACTTAATGTGAACACACACTTAAACAGTTTTGATCAGCTTCAAAATGTTGACCGCTGTATGTTGGGCATGTAGAGTGAAGTTTACATTTTCAGAAGTCAATCATGGGTCTGTAATCAGTCACTTTCTCGCAATGTTAAGGGTCACTTTTCTTCTCTGATTTGTGTTGAAATAGAAGGCGGGAGGTCTTGTTACATTAAGGTCTTGAATGTTGAATAACCAGTGCTGAATAAAACATGAATTGGTGAGAGGTTTCCTGGAGTGATGATACTTGAACCGTCTGTATGGATTGGTTTGCTTTCTGTGAGAAGTGTAAAATGTCAAAATAAATGCGCTTATTCACATTGAGATCTGTATTATATTTCCATACAAAAGGCTTTTTTTTTTTTTTTTTTTTTTTTTATAAAGGACACCACTTTTGTTTGGAAATAGGCTCATTTTACAATTCACATGGAATTTTTACAAGTTACAGTTAAACTGTTGAATTAATTTTTTTTTAAAATCCATTTAGTCCATTTTTAATCCATTTTTAATCCATTATCTTCTATGTGAAGGTGCTTTGACACAATCTACATTGTAAAAGCGCTATAGAAATAAAGATGAATTGAATTGAATTGAATTTAGCCGATCTTGGTCTGGTGGGAGCACTTTTAGCTTAGCTTAGCATAGATCATTGAGTCAGATCATTAGCATCTTACTCAAAAATAAAAATAAAAACTTTTTCATTTTTCTTAGTACACAGTGTAACTACATAAGAGGCAAGCTTTAAATCAAACATCTTTAAAAAAAAATTAGAGTGAGATTCTATTGGTCTAATCCAATGCAAGGATCTATGCTAAGCTAAACTAAGTCTCCTGTCATACCCAGGGATTAGCTGAATGGATTCAAAAATGGTAAAACTCAACTGTTTAACTTTAGGGGAGTTGTACAATGAATTTCCCAAAAAAAGTGGAGTGCTCCTTTAAGTTGTAGTGATTAAAAAAATAATAATAATAAATAAAGTTTTTTGAGGATAAAACCACTACCAATGTGGATTTGGTTTAACAACAGTTTATCAGTCCTGAAATGTTATTGGTGGCTCTGCTGATGCTGTGTTTTTTCCACCAGTGATGATGTTTTTTTTTATGTGTTTTGCAGAGGTCAAACCCCAGAGACCTCTGAGCTGAAGTTCTTGCAGAAAGCACAAATGCTTGAAACATATGGTGTGGATCCTCATCCGTGCAAGGTTAGATGGCTCTACCTGACACTTTTTTTATTTGGTTCCAGAAGGAATTATGAGTTCCTTAAAATTATTATTATTTTTTTTTTTTAAGCCTAGGAGCCTTTCATTATATTATGTTCATGAAACACAGAAAAGATTCTAGAGACAGGTGGATAAGTTTGATTCCAAGTTAACACACCCGACACAATGCAGTACCAGTGTTTTATTTCAGCCTGGCACAGGTATCATTTTCACATTATGTGCTACATTGTTTAAATTGCATTTCCACGCATTTGTGCTTCCATGTTTTTCATTTTTTGTTGTTGCTATTTAAAGAGCACATTAGTGATATGCGGGATCAAAATGTGTGTAAACATTGCTTATTACACACACAGGGATGCACAACAGCACAAATATATTTAAATATGAAAAATGAAAAGCATTTTTATGCAAAAAATTATTATCCAAATAAAAATTAAAACCACTACCTCCTCCCATGCCTTCTCTATCTCAGGGGGCTTTGGTGGAATTCGGCTGGTTTGTAGATGGTCTACTTAAGCTGTTTTGGTCTGTGATCCGTTTGTTGAACACAAAAGAACTACTTTTGAAAAATGTTGGAAACTGGTAGCCATTGACTTGGTATTTTTTTTTACCTACTATGGAAGTCAATGGCTACCAATTTTCAACATTCTTCAAAATATCTTATTTTTCTGTTCAACAGAATCACTTTGGTTTCGAATCACTTGACTGAGTAAATAGTGATTACAATTTGTACATTTTATTTTTTGTGTGTGAACTATCACTTTACCATGAAAGGTAAAAGAAAGAAAGAAAAAGCTGCCAGTTGTACTGCCAAAAGGTAGTTAAAGTAAGCCTGACAATGAAGTATGAAGGCTCAGCTGTTATGCACTCTTGCTGTACTGTCCTGTATGGCGTCTTCCTCCTCAATGTCTGCTGGTTGAGAAGTGAAGGTGACGTGGTTCTCCTCTGTCTCTGTTCATCACAGGATGTATCTGGGAACCCTGCTTTCCTCGCCTTCACTCCGTTCGGTTTTGTCGTGCTTCAGGGGAACAAGAGAATCCATTTCCTCAAGTGGTGAGTGACTAATACTTGCCTCTTTTTCCTACTGAACTTCTATTGACGTCTTCAGCGCTGAGTAAACACAGACATGCATATACACATGCATCATGAAGCTGAAAATAATGAGTCATTCTCGCCTAGCATCGGGCTCTGGGTATACAAGTCACAGCTGGCTTTATTATATTGTATTATACGTTCCCAGCCAAAAGGGCCTGACCATCTGCCTCTTTCTGAGCCGTTAGAGCAGACAGGTGTCCAATTATTCTTCAGCAGCTCTCCATCCAGAGGCCATGTTTAAAGTCATCTGGCCACAACAAGTCTGTAAGGTCTGGCCATAAAAAAGAAGGAAAAGCACATAAAATACTGAACTATTGTGCTGCTTGTCCTTTGTCTCGGTGCCACTGTCGTGTTTTGTTGGTATTTGAGTATATGTTCCTGTTGTTTTTCTAACAAATAAACACAGTAAAGCAGTTTACTGAGTGTCTCATGCTACGCATTGTAAAAAAGGTTTAATTAAAATGATCTCACAATACAATTTGTAAACATTTGGCAGCTTAATTTAATTTGTGTTAATACATTTGTATTGAAATGATGAAAAATGCATGATAAATATTTATTTTGTATGTAACTACGTTGTAGGCTGCACGGTGGCACAGTGGGTAGCACGTTCGTCTCACAGCAAGAAGGTCACTGGTTCGAGCCTCGGCTGGGTCAGTTGGCGTTTCTGTATGGAGTTTGCATGTTCTCCCCGTGTTCGCGTGGGTTTCCTCCGGGTGCTCCGGTTTCCCCCACAAGTCCAAAGACATGCGCTATAGGTGAATTGGGTAGGCTAAATTGTCCGTAGTGTATGTGTGTGAACGAGTGTGTATGGATGTTTCCCAGTGATGGGTTACAGCTGGAAGGGCATCCGCTGTGTAAAACATATGCTGGATAAGTTGGCGGTTCATTCCGCTGTGGCGACCCCAGATTAATAAAGGGACTAAGCCGAAAAGAAAATGAATGTAACTACATTGTCTGTTAAGTTTATATTAATGCAAATAAATGTCGTTTGGCAGTGCATTTTATGTACACTACTACATGGATTTAGAGATAGACAGACAGAAAGAAAGATACTGATAGATAGATATAGTGTTTCTGAGTTCATATTGTCCAGTGTTTATTTCCCATTTCCTTGGTTGCCTTGGCTGTATCCGAAATTACTCACTATAGTCTTAAATAGTGCACTATTTGAGGGAGCAGCTAGTTGTATTGGTGTCTGAAACCATAGTAGACATTTTGAAGTGCACTCAATCAATCTCACAATGAACCACAATAAAAATAGGACACCCCATGAAAGCCTGGGTATTTTGTAAGTTTTTTTAATATATGGTTGTTTAATCTCAATTTTAACAATGCAGAAAGATTAAGGTAACATAACTAAACAATTAAAACTGCAAAAAAAACTTTTCAAGATCTTCTGTAAATGTAATTTTACAAAAATGCATATTCTAACTGAGGAAAAGGTTAGGACACCCTACCCCTTAATAGCTAGTGGTACCCCCTTTGGCTGAAATAACTGCATTGAGACGTTTCTTGTAGCTATCTACCAGTCTCTGACATCGTTCTGAGGAAACTGTAGCCCACTCTTCGATGCAGAATTCTTTTAGCTGTGAGATGTTTGAAGGGTTTCTTGCATGTACAGCTCGTTTCAAGTCACCCCACAGCATCTCAATGGGATTAAGATCTGGGCTTTGACTTGGCCATTCCAGGACTCTTCATTTCTTAGTTTTTAGCCAGTCCTTGGTTGATTTACTGGTATGTTTTGGGTCACTGTCGTGTTGCATGGTCCAGTTTCGTTTCAGCTTTAATTTTCGGACAGATGGTCTCACATGTTCCTCAAGCACCCTCTGATACACCATAGAATTCATGGTGGATTCTATGATGGTGAGCTGACCAGGTCCTGCTGCAGCAAAGCAACCCCAAACCATGACACTTCTACCTCCGTGCTTCACAGTTGGTATAAGGTTCTTTTCCTGGAATGCTGTCTTTGGTTTACGCCAAACATGACGTCTGTTCTGGTGTCCAAATAATTCAATTTTGGACTCATCTGTCCAAAGAACATTATTCCAGAAGTCCTGGTCTTTGTCAATATTCTCTTTGGCAAACTTCAGTCTGGCCTTGATGTTTTTCTTAGAAAGCAAAGGTTTCCTCCTTGCACACCTCCCATGCAAGTTAAACTTGTGTAGTCTCTTTCTGATTGTAGAGGCATGCACTTTCACATCAACAGTAGCCAGAGCCTGCTGTAGGTCCCGTGAAGACATTTTAGGGTTTTTGGAGACCTCTTTTAGCATCTTGCGGTCTGCTCTCGGGGTAAACTTGCTGGGACGACCAGACCTGGGCATGTTGGCAGTTGTTCTGAAAGCCCTCCACTTGTAGATTATTTTACGGACAGTGGAATGGCTCATTTCAAAATCTTTTGAGATCTTTTTAAATCCTTTACCAGACTCGTAGGCTGCTACAATTTTTTTTCTGAAGGCCTCAGACAGCTCTTTTTCTCTCACCATGGTGCTCACTCTCACTTCAACAGTCAGGAGCACACAAAAATACATTTCAGAGGTTTAGAAAAGGCAAGTCTCACTCAAAATGCTGAGTAATGATTGTACAAATAACGTGCACCTGTTGTGGTACACCTGTCTGTGATTTGAGCCATTTTAAGTGTGAATAAATGTGAGGTGTCCTAACTTTTTCCTCAGTTAGAATATGCATTTTTGTAGAATTAAATCTTAAATTTAAATAAAATATTTTTTTTTTCAGTTTTAATTGTTTCGTTGTATTACTTTAATCTTTCAGTATTGTTAGAATTCAGATTAAATAACCATATATTAAAAACCTTACAAAATATCCAGGCTTTCATAGGGTGTCCTAATTTTTTCACATGACTGTACATGTTTTCAGCTTTGTGAGGTTTCTTCATTTTGTTTCTTTCAGAGTTGGATAATTTGAAGAAAAATGGAAAATGCTAATTTGTGAAAGCATGACATAGTGACGCACATGAAACAATGCAATCACAAAATTTTTTATTTTATTTTTTTATCAACCAGCAAAGCACAAATAAATCCAGTGCAATTCACGAAAGAGATCTGGGTGCAGACTCGATGCAGTTGCAAGCTGAGCTGCATGCAATGCTTTTAATTTCCACACCTAACCCTAACCCTACCCCTCACAGTGACATCACTAGCTCCATTGAGTGCATTGTTTCTGACATTGCATCTCTGAGATATGCAGTCTCAGCTTGCAAATCCAAGTCTGCATCCAGATACTATTGAAATTCACTCACTCATTTTCATCCACTCCTTTAAGTGGACTATTTTAGTGGACTAATATAAGGAATAATAAATGAGGGCAATTTATACATTGCTTGTTTTTGATTGTCAGTTGTTACTATAGTTACTGATTGTGTGTCCCACCTGAGTTTGTGTTGTCCAATGTGTGTTATTGTAAATAAATGCAACTGCTGCAAAAAGATCCTGAAACTATTATGCCTTCCCGCAACCAGATATGACAAACTTTTTTTTTTGAACAGGAACGAAGTGACCAAACTGAAGTTTGAGGGAAAGACATTCCATATATATGCAAATCAGAAAGAGGTGAGAGCATTAATTATCCCAACACTGGCATAGTCAAAGATAATTACAATAAACCAAACTACCTTATGACAATGACACAATTTGTGACACTTTAATAATTCCTTTCAATGACAGCGCTGTATCAGTGCACCTTTAATAATGTGTTATTATGCACAGGACAAAAAGATCATCTTGACATACTTTGCACCAACTCCAGAGGCCTGCAAGCACCTTTGGAAATGCGGTGTTGAAAATCAAGCCTTCTACAAGTGAGTTTTTGTGGTTTTTTTGCACTTCTCTTTTTGGGGAGACTCATTCATTTGTTTGGTTAGACAGATGAAATGCTTCCAAAAAGGGCAACTGTGCGATAAAAAATTCCAGAAATAAGGTGTCCCTTTTTGGCTCTTCCAAATTGCAAACACTGTCATTTCCATTTCCCAGTGCATGATATTTAAGAGCAGTAAATAAGCTGACTAATAACTAATAATGCAAGACAGTTTGTCTGGACACCTGCGTCACTGTTTTTGACCTCATGGGGGTCATCGAATGGAACAGCCACGTGTGGCGAATGACCTTTACTGTGCAGGGAATGAGAGATGTGATCTGCTAGCTCCTCCAGAGGGATGTCTGTGCCCATTTGAGTCACGGCTGATTGTACGTGTCCTTGCCCATGCCATGGGAAAGTGTTTAAAGCGACCTGCAGCTTAAGGTAGACCACAGTGTTACAGATAAACAGCCAGGTTTCTAAAAGGAGATGCAAAATTCACAACACCACTGAGCCACCGCTGGTTTTATGATGAACGCTTTTGGCTGACTGAGATGACATCTTTGGAATGGGAGTCTGTTTCAGAAGTCATTATGAAGTGTGGGGAAGCTCAATTTAGGGGAAGGCAATTGTGTAATCACCGATTTGGCAAATCGCTGAATCTACATCGTACTGCGAGTCTGACTGAATTGATTCCGCTGGGGGCAAAGAGAAATGTGTAGCTGTAGGTAAAGTCCCTGCGAAGAGTGGAATTTGTTGAAGGTGAAGGCAGATGATAATTGAAAAGTGGGTTTTATGATTCACATAAAGGCCGTCTTTGGGGAAGGAGATTCCACACCTGGTGATGAAAAGCCTGAATAAAATGTTCGCCAGAGACTGTCTGAGTCAGAATACGCAAGCTCTGCCTGAGGTTTCAGTCGCTAGGAGTGTGTGCCAAGTTTAGAAACAGAACTTGGTTACGCTAGCTGGTTTTCAACTACAGTTCAAACTGAGCAAATTGCATTTTGATAGAATTTAAAATGCTGCTAATGTAAAATAAATAAGCTCATTGCTAAGTTTGAATTTATCAAATGCAATTAACTAATCATGTAATACTAATCAATATGTATCTGTATATGGCACGCCATTATGGCAAGTACTTATTTTCATGCTACTAGTACTTATTCATTAGCTACTAGTACTTATTCTTTAGGTACTAGTACCTTTAAAAACAATAAAAATAATAGTATTTATTTATTAGATACTAGTACTTGTACGTTAGTACTAATACTAGTATTTTTTCCAAAATGTTACTAGTAAGATTTTAACTGAACTCTACTTTGACCATTCTTGCTTGTTATAACATAAGACAAGTTAAAAAGCAGTTTAGGTAACAATTCTTAATATTAAGTAGTGGCTTATTCCCTGCCTGTTATTAGGATATTGGTTGTTTATTTGTACTTATAAAGCACATATTCTGCATGATCTTATTCTACACAACAAACTACTACCCTAATAAATATAAATAAACAGCAAATTAGGAGCTTATTTAGCTAAAAGTCATAGTTAATGGTTTATTAATGGTTAGAAATGTACCTTAAAAATAATGTGTGACCCAAAAAGCAGTTGTGACTAGTAAGTTAATAATTGTTACTAATAATAATTTCAAGATACTAGTGTCTAATGTCATAGTACCTATTTAATAGGTACTAGTGGTTGATAATAAATACATTATAATAAATAAATTCTAGTATCTAATGCATAAACAGTAAGTACTAGTAAAATAAATTAATACTTCTTTTTAATAAGTATTGTCATAGTCTGTGTAATGTGTTTCTTGGGTTTAGGGGCACAACTCCTTTTAAAAATCATACATTTTCATATGAATAAAATTATTACATTTCCATTGGGCTGTTTTTTTTTCTTTTCTTTTACATTATTTAGGGATATTTTCCCTCCCTATAGAGGGCACAGCTATACAGGCCAATAGGAGACTGTTGACTGTTATTGCTTGTAATTGTACAAATGTAATTGAAGTTGATTTAAAACAAGAATTTGTGAATGTTTTGAAACGTACGGACAAAAAGCCCCATTTCTAAATGCATGTGTGAGCTGTAATGAATTATAAAAATACTCAAATTATTGTAATTGGGTTGTTTTCTCAGGAACTGTACTTTACTAAGTAGTTTTAACATGGTGTAGTTTTACTTTTACCTGAGTACATTTATAGTGCTGTATCGGCTTTTAAAGTTTTCCTTCAACCTGCAGTCACTACTTTATTTTTTCTTGTCCACTGTGACTACTTCGAGTAGTATTTAGAACAGATAATTTTACTCTACTTTTTTCTTGCACTACATTTTCCTTTTTTTTTTTTTTTTTTTTTTTTTTTTTACAAATAATGTTAATTTTACATTTTTAGTACTCTTTCCATCACTGAAGCTGTGTGAACAGTTTATGTGCAGTTAGAAAAATTTGGATGTGGTGTATACTACACATTGATTGCACAGCCTATTTGAAAGTGTGTCCTCTGTAGGCATGTTTTTTTTGTAGACAAATGTTGGACTGTGTTGATGAGAAAAAAGATAAAAAAATGAATGTACAGTTGAAGTCAAAATTATTAGCCCTTCTGTCAATTTATTTTCTTTTTCAAATATTTCCCAAATGACGTTTAACAAATAAGGAATTTCTCACAGTATTTCCTATATTTTTTCTT
Source organism: Danio jaintianensis (assembly GCA_903798115.1). Taxonomy (NCBI): domain Eukaryota; kingdom Metazoa; phylum Chordata; class Actinopteri; order Cypriniformes; family Danionidae; genus Danio; species Danio jaintianensis. Next base: position 21,442,817 of record CAIGQV010018227.1, on the reverse strand, counting down.
CTGGATAAAGTCTTATTTGTTTTATTTCAGCTAGAATAAAAGCAGTTTTTATTTAAAAAAAAAAAAACAATTTAAGGTTAATATCATTAGCCCTCTTAAGCAATATATTTTTTTGTCTACAGAACAAACTATCGTTATATAATGACTTGCCTAATTACCCTAACTTGCCTAATTAACCTAGTTAAGCCTTTAAATTGAACTTTAAGCTGAATAGTAGTATCTTGAAAAAATTATGTACATATACAGGGAATTATTATATCATAATTATATCAATTATTATATTATATTATAATAGTATAATTACTATTATCTTGGAATATACAGGGGGGCTAATAATTCTGACTTCAACTGTATACTTTGTGCTTAGACTTATTTGCCAACCTGTTTATCTTACTAGTAGTCTCTGACAATGCATTTAATATTTTCCTCCTCAGGTTGGAGAAGTCGAGCCAGGTTCGCACAGTGTCCAGCAGTAACCTTTTCTTCAAGGGGAGTCGTTTCCGCTACAGGTAAGTATGGACAGACACACTCACACAAACACGGGTCACTGCCAATGGACCACAGCCTCAGGGGTCCCTGCGTCAAAAAAAAAAAAACAGCCTGCTGTCCTCATCACGGTCACTTAGAGGAGAGAAAACCTGCTGCGCATGGAGCTGCTCACAAGTGTTTACTTAATAACACCAATTGTACCAGATGAATGGAACCATCGGGGCAATTAAACAAACAGCACGATCAATTATTACAGTGGGCTCTCAGGCTCAAACAGCTAATTAGGAAATTGATAACAGTTATTTTCTCACTCCTATGTAGGCATTTGAAAGCACTAAAGGACTCTGTTGGGAGGTTTTGTTTAAAGGGAAGTCATTCAGTGACAGATTGTGAGGCAGAGATTGAGTTAAGAGAATGACTCTAAAAGGTTAATTTAATTCCTGAGCTTTATGGAGTCCAGGAGCAGCAGTTACCATCTTTCACAGTCATCACCATCACAATTCCCTACAAAATGTCAGTGGCTCGAGTGTGACTGGAAATCGGTGCTGTTTTTTGCCCAGTGGTTGTTGAGCTGTTTTCTTTTTGCTGGACTTTGATGGATGAAGCTGCTCCAAATAGTTGTAACCAGGGTGTGAAACTGACACATCCACTACCAAACACATGTGCAGGCATTTTTTTTACACAATGGCTATATGCACACACAGACATTGGGTATACTGTATAGATTAAATTATTTATTATTAGATATATCTTAGATATTTGGGATGCTAACATACTATAATATAATTCATTCATTTTCTTACCTCTTCTTGAGGTATGATGTAATTAATCACAGTCAAATCAGTTCTTTCCTAGTATTCGATTGCAGTTTTTGGTTACTTTAAGACAGTGATGATCACCAATCTTGTTCCTGGAGGGCCAGTGTCCTGCAGAGTTTAGCTTTCAAACCCTAAACAAACACCTGAACCAGCTAATCAAGGTCTTACTAGGTATATTTGAAACTTGCAGGCAGGTGCGTTAAGAGCAAGTTGGAGCTGAACTCTGCAGGAACACTGACACTCCAGGATCGAGATTGGTGACCCCTGCATTAAGAGAATAAATAATCAGATTTAGAGGCATTTAAGATATTATATCTGATATATTATGTGCCTTCATATATTATATCTAATATTTTTAAATACAATATAATACATTAGTTAATGGATTTACTAAACTAAACTAGAATAAACAATACTTACAACAGTATTTATTAACCATAGATTAACATTTAATAATGTGTTATTAAAAAGCCAAATGTCTGCTTGTTAACACTAGTTCATGCACTGTGAATTAACAAGAACTATTAATGAACAGTTTATTTTAACTAAAGTTTAACAAGATTAATAAATACTGTAATAAGTAGATTGTTCATGTTAGTAATTACATGAACTAACGGAACATTATTGTAAAATAATATAATATAGAGCTTAGTTTTTGGCTAAAGTGTGAATGCAAACAGAACTAGGTTTGTTTTTGTCGGTATGAAGTGGTTTTTAAGTTTTCAGTCAGATTTACATTTACTTTCATTAGTGAAAATGATGCCAAGATATTTCACTCTAGCAGGGGTGAAACTTTTGTAACTAGTTTTTGTTTAATTTCAGTGGAAGAGTAGCCAAAGAGGTAATGGAGCAGAGTGCAAAAATTAAAAGGGAACCTCCAGAAATACACAGGTATGCATGTGTGCTAAACGTATATATTTACGTTTATTCAGTGTGTGTTTTGTCCACATGCATGTGAGGCCGACTGCTGTCTGTCATTAGGAGATGTACTGTAATGTGATAAATGTGTGTGTGGATCCAGTACTGTATGTGTATGTGTCACAGGGCTGGCCTGGTGCCCAGCAGGAGCTGTCCATCCATCACTCATGGGCCGCGGCTGAGCAGTGTTCCTCGTACCCGACGGAGAGCGGTACACATCTCCATCATGGAAGGTGAGAGTCCAGTTTTAAAGCAGAGTTCAGCTGGAAGCACAGGCACAGCACTAAATGCCACAGCACTGAGTGCTTTGAAATGTGATCAAAATGCTGTGGAATATAGCAAAGATATAGTTTAGGAATGCATGTTTTAATAGGAATTCATGCCAAAAAGATTTAAGAAGTCAAGAAGATTTTAAGATAACACCAGTGCAAAATAAATTTGAAATTTTTTATATATTTTAAATTCTATTAATTTGTTTATTTATTTATTAAGAAAATGTTATATGTTAAATCAAAAAATAAATCATTTTTAAATAAATGCAATAAATCAAAATAAATGTTTTTATAATACATAATTTAACGATGATTAAACATTCATTAATTATATATTTATATACACACTATATGCATACGCGCATTCACAATGTTGCCAAGTTGACCGCATGCAGTAACTTGAGGCTGAAGCACAGGAGTGGACATACAGATGCTCCTGTCACTCACACCACTCTATTTCTGTGCCAGCTGTGTACAGTCAGTTCTAACACTTCCCTGTGCCACCAGCTGTGCCATCTTGCCCCACCCATATGAGGCTTACCACCATCCTCTGCATCATTACACTAAACACAAACCCATATCACATAAACAAAGAAAAACAAACAACTTTTCATGATATGATGAATGTAAAAAAAAAACAATGTCCATATGAAAAAATGTGCTGTTGAAATTTCGCTCTCCTAGTGACATGGGAATGGGATGTGTTTATATATATATATATTTCCTTCCCTTAATCTGTACGTTTCCACCCACTATGCCACTGCAGCAGTTCACCATTTCAGTTTACTCATTGGAAATTTGCAGGAAAAAACATTAACAGTATTCTGTTGTTAGATGAACTAACAAACATAATAGTCTTCACACACTCCTAACATCTGAGGACATTGTGGTTAAATTTAATCTTTGAAGGAAATTAAGGAAAATATATTTTGGTCCCTTCATATTAAGTAGCCTCAACTACTATGTACTTACATCAAAATATAAATACAATTACTTAATGTGTTCATAATGTATTGCAGAACACATCTGGTGCTATTGAGATGGGAAATGGGTAAGGTTAGGGAAATGTTTGGTGGTATGGGTAGGTTAAGGTATGTAATTACAAATGCAATTAATCACCCATAAGTACAATGTAAAAACATGTATTTACACAATGAGTACATTGTAACCAATTATTAATGCAAGTACATATTAAGGCCAATATACAATATACATATTTGTTCATTTTCCTTCGGCTTAGTCCCTTTATTCATCAGGGGTCGCCACAGCGAAATGAACCGCCAACTTATCCAGCATATGTTTTACACTGCGGATGCTCTTCCAGCTGCAACCCAGTACTGGGAAACATCCATACACACTCATTCACACACATACACTATGGCCAATTTAGTTTATTCACTTCACCTATAGCGCATGTTTTTGGACTGTGTGGGAAACCCACATGAACACGGGGAGAACATGCAAACTCCACACAGAAATGCCAACTGACCCAGCCGGGACTTGAACCAGCGACCTTCTTGCTGTGAGGTGCCAGTGCTAACCACTGAACCACCATGTCGCCCAATATACATATTATTAGGGCAAAATATACTCTATGCCAGACTGCTTTCTGAACAAGAGTCAATTCTGAACTTTACTCCACAGCAACTACATAAATGTATTAACTTAAGGCAGGGAAATACAGTGCAAATTTGTATGTGTGTCTACGTGATCTCATTGTGTGCATTCAAATGTCATGAGTGAGTTTACATAAAAATCATTCAAACATAGTGATATATGACATGATTTAATGTCCTGGCGAAATGTGAAACAATTGCATAAAATTCCACACGAAAAACATGGACAGAGGAAGGCACTGCTTTTCAGAACCACTCTCTCTCATAAGAGTTTAAAAGGTCATAAAAGCCTCTTTCAGTTCAAGTCTACCTCCAATTATTATTATTTTTTTAAATCATAAAGAGGCATAGAAAGCTGTGAGCAGAAGCCAGGGGAGTGGGTGTGACGGGGCAAAGCAGAAGAGAACGAGGAAGATTGTTATATTTAAAGAGTTCTTATTTTAAAATGTAGACATGCATAACTACTTTGAAGGGACATAAATGTGCTTGGGCACTGGAGCATTTGAATGCTGTCAAACTGCTGACGATCATCTGATAGAACCTATTAAAGCCATATCTGTTGAGCATGTGAACAACGACCAGTCAGCATTCTGGATTCACTCTGTAGTGCTCAAAATGACAGCAGAAAATTCTGCTTTTATGACCTTTTTTTTTAATATATTTTTTTTAAGTACAGACTCATACATATTGGTAATTCTGACAACATTACCAGTGCCGTGTCCTATCATGAACACCTAACTACTACGTGGACACACAGCTTCATTGAATAATTCAGAAGCGAAGACTTCTTATAGGATAAGAAAACTCCTCCTCATGAATAATAATGAGACACTGATGCGTCATTGAAGTACCCGCAGTCCGATGCTACGTCACCACCAGTGACGCTGCCCTGATATAGATTTTAAATAGAAAATATGAAATTGTCCGGTTGTTCCCTATTATTAAAGCTAGCATATGCTAATGGTGTTTTAATTGATGTTCAACATACAATTTACGAGCTTTGTATATTTGCTACAGATACATGTTCTTTTTCAGCAACCAGGGTGCCTATAAGTGTGACTTCTAAACCCTATTTCAGAGTAAACATCATGCCTATATCATACAGCACACTCTGTTCAGTGAATTCTTCTTCAACAAATTCATGTGACTTCTCTGCATAGGAAAAAAAAAAATCATATATGAACTTGTACGACAGCAAAAATGTATGCTCAACTAAAGAAGTTTTTTCCTCACCATCATTGTCTGGCACTACTGGTAATTTCTGGCATTTTGGCTGAATGAAATTCACCTGTTTTGTTGTTTCTGTAGTGACAAAATAATGTGCAAATGCTCCGCCCTCTTCTGAAAAGCAGCAGCTCATTTACATTTAAAGGAACATTCACAAAAACAGTGTTTTAGCTTGCACACAAATAGGGGCAAATTTGACGATGCTATAGTAAATGATGTGTGTATTTAAGCTGAAACTTCACAGATGCATTCTGTAGACACCAGATATTAATTTGACATTTTATAAAAAGACGTTTAACACAGAAAAGCCCATCTTCAGAAGTTAAGAGCTTTTGTCTGTAGAACGAATAGTTCAGAGAGCTAATGAGGATAAAGTGAACTATCCTGCATGTGCTGACTGTGAGTCTTCAAGGAGTATTAATACCCTGGACTCAAAATAGACAAGGCCTTTCTCACCATTTAAGTCACTGGAGGGAGGAGGTAAGAGGCCTGGGTGGGGTAGGATTTACCATCTCTGTCCATTCTGCCGTTTACCAGCACAGCCAAGCCTTTACCCAGCAGCCCACGGTGGGAAAAAGGGCACCGGTAACAGGGTTTGTACTTGTTCGCGTCCTTCCTGAATAAGTACTCCAGCTGCAGACGTTGGCTTTTGGAGATAAACATGGTGAAGTGCCTGATCCGCATCACCACGCGGGTGAACGTCCACCTGCGCATGATCAACCACTGCTATCGGGATGTAAAGGTTCGGGTGCTGAGTTTGGGGCCTCGAATGCTGGGAAAGGCTCTTGGCGTGCTGCCCCTTTACCCAGCGCTCACGGGGCAGCAGGATCAGCTGCGGGCATCACCTTTGCCCATGAATTCACCATCTTATGCAGCGCGCACCTCAGCTTTAGGTAAAGTCTGTTCTGCATTTATCAGATTCTTGATATATTAGTTTTTTTCTGAAGCAATTTCTGCTTTGTTGTGATGCAATTGGATTACTTGGGTTATAACAGATAGAAAGTGTCAGGTAATGAGATGTCTCTTGGTGTTTGCTGCCAGTAATTGCTCTTTGAGGTGTGAAATGCTTTAATTTTGTCATTCAAAAGTTTGAGGTCAGTAATATATATATATATTTTTAAAAAAAGGTTTTACGTTATTTTAAAGTTACCACTATAAAGTTATTGGTTCTCTACATCTGCCATTACTAGGGGCGTGTTTTCAAATGTTTTTTAAACAATCTATTTTATTAGTCTATTTTATAAACAAATGATAATGCAAATTGAACACGAGACAAACACAATATGCCTCAACAATAACATACTTTATAATCTGTTCAGATATAATACTTACAAATTGTTTAACTGTTTTTAGTCTTATTGACTGTGAACCTTTAGCTTAATGACTTCTTAAAAGAGAAAATGGAGTCAATCAATTAGATTTGTTTATTGACAGAAACTGCATTCTTAAAAAAAATGATTCTTCATAGGTCTTGATCATAAAGAACAGAACACATTAGAAGCTTGAAAAGCTGTAGAAATATTCTGCAAAGTTCACAAGGCGGCAGTGTAAAAACTGCAGGAGTTGCAGAAATGCAAAGTCAAAATGGTTTTAGATCTGCATGCTACAATTCAAAGCAGATGCATAGCATGGTTAGAGGAGAATAAAATTGTTTAGTTGTCCATCTGAAACTGGATGATATAAAGACATATTGACTTCAGCAATAAATAGTAACTGATTTTCCATGGTTACTTTTGCCAGATGGTCTTGTTTTAGTTTTATTTTATAAACTGCTGACATAGTGAGGTTTTCATGCACAAAACACTATAGGTTTTACAGAGAATAACCAATGAGCCAAAATATACAGCGAGTGTCAGTTTTGTGGCTTTTGTCACCTTGACAGCGGCCTACCTGATAATTGTTGCTGACCATGTCCATCCCTTCATGACCACACATCTATCAGTCTTCTACCAGTTACTTTCAGCAAGAAGACAAAGCATGTCCTAAAGTTTAAATCATCTCAAACTAAATTCTTGAGCATGACAATGACTTCACTCAACTCAAATGACGCAACAGCCAACCGATCATAACCCAGTAGAGCACCTTTGGGGGTTTGCATCATGAATGTGCAGCCAACAAAACAGCAGCAACAGTATAATGCTCCCATATCAATGTGGAACAAGATCTTTCCAGCAACAACTTGAAGTTGGAGAGAGAGAAGCACTACATGTCTGCACACTGTCCGCAAGGCTATCAGTGCAGACTATAGTAACTTCTTAAATTTAATGCCACTATTAAGGCGCTAACAAAAGGCAAATGGAAATCAACCAGGTAATGCAAGATGTGCCTAATAAAGTGGCCAGTGAGTGTATTAATTTAGGAATTCAAAAACCGAAAGAGAAATAATCCAACTACAGTGATAATATAAACAAAGATAAAATAGTCGGTTGCTGCCAGATTCACATTTTACAATCTGCTCTGTAAATGTTTAAGTAGCTTGTCTTTGCCTGTTCTTATTCTAAAATGAATAGAGAGCAGTGAACAATTGTATGAATTATTCATTCAGAAGTACATGTAAATACATCTGTATTCTTTTACATGAGCTATTGAATTCCAGACTTCTTTTAATGCTGAAAAATGCACCAAAGCAGATGTGCTTTCATCTGTGATCATTTTTCTTTGCCTTTGGTTGGGTAGTAAAATGTCACATCATCAAGAGGTGAAATCCTAATCCCTTCACATTAGAATAGAAATGTAGCATATCTCAGCACAAGCTTATGGTTCTGAACTTTCAGCTCCTAGAGGAAGAGGTTATGCCAGAACTGAAGCGCAAGGATTTATGAGAGATTTGCAGCATCCTCTCTTTGGGCTCTCTGTGGCCTCTTGTTGTGATGAATCCTCTTAACATCATGATGTTAGAGGTATGTTTAAGACCAGAAATAGATATATATCCATTCCGAGTTGGCATCTGCATATCATGTAACTTCTGAATTGCATTATATCTTCCTTGAATGTGTATGTATATGTATGAATAAGCATTTTAAGTTTGTAGCTTTTTAAGAATGTTCTGTATATATGTAAATACATGTTGTGTAGTGAGGGCTATTGATTTACTGTATGCTGCTAATTGTTACAGCACCTCAGTAAGTTAGCTGCTTGCCTGTCAATATGTGTGATGCCCAGTGCTTTGCTGGAGCCTGTGGGGTTTTGAAGTGCATTGTCTATCAGAGCAAACAAGCTGGAAAAATGTCTTTCCACATTAGCACTCTGGTCTACCGGGCTCTGAACACATTACTGCACTCCAGGCCTATGATTCAGTATCTGGCTCTGTCACCTGCATGACACCCTTCCAATAATCCCCATCAAGCCGAGTGCTCCCTTTCTCCTTTTTTCCTCCCTGTCCTTTGCAATTGTTGCTTGTCAGATTGTATGACATGACCCCTTTGAGGTCTCACTTTCAGATTGAATAATATAAACTGACAGCCAATCAGAATCCATCATGTCTTAAATAGCTTGAGCATTTAAAGTGGCAGATGATATAACTGAGGTCACAAGTACCTGCTGGATTACATGGTAAATAAGTAATCAGTTTGCAAAGTCCACTGTGTTGGATGCAGCAGAAATGGGCAGGTTGGTCACCTATGATGGCCCAATGCCAACAATGGGCACACAAGCCTTAGAGCAATGGAAGGTCCTCTGGTCTTGAAGAGTCGGGATGATGACAAGTCAGCAGAGGGAGTGTGATACAATGTTCTGCTGAGAAACCATTGGTGTGGAGGTAAATTTGACATTGCACTGAAAGAGGGAACAGGTACAAAGTTGTTTCCTTGGGGAAGTGGATAATGGACCTCTGCCAAGCTGCACATTGTTCAGGAATGGTTTGAAGAACAGGATGAGTTCAAGGTGTTGTCCTGGCTTCCAAAATCCCTGGATCTCAATCCAACTGCGTATTTGTGGGATGTGCTGGTTCAATCAAAGATGGAACAACATCACAAACTACAAGAATTGAAAGATCAGCTGCTAAAGTCTTGGTGCCAGATACCAGAGGACACCTTCAGGGGTCTTGTGAATTCTGTGCCTCAGCAGGATGGCACTGTTTTGGCACAACACGGAAGAGCAACAGTTTATTAGGCAGGCGGTTGCAATGTCTTAGCTCATCAGTGTAAATGTATTTTTAGTTATTGTTCTTGATGTGAAGGGACCTGAGGTCTGAACCTTTTGAAATTAAATGTATCTAAGAAAAGAAAACATGCATATGTTTAATTTATTTTTGTTTTATTTTGACTAATTTTCAATAAGTCATATTATAATTCAGTATTTCGGTAAAGGGGTAGACCTCTTATGTTTGGCAGACTTTCTTACAATTGTTTGCAGGCTCACATTCAGATTTGCCTTTCACATGGATGTACAGTATGTACCAATATGGAAGATCTGCCCTGACTTTCATTACTTTTCCTATTGTGTACATACAGTATCAATTGTTTATTTTATTGTTTAGTTTAATTGTACATTTTTATTCCATATTTTGAATAAACATAATCCCAAATTTATTAATGAACCATGGTTTGTTTTTAAAAACATGCACCAATTTTACACACAAATTCTTGCAAATGCACTCCATAGCCAACCCATTTCAAGCAGTTGGCAGGTAACCAAACTCAGAAAAGAACATTTAAAAATCCAACAACCACTAAACTGCCTTTTTGTCTCTCTCTTATCTTTCCCCTTCCTTTTGTCCAGGACTGGAATCCTTGCGGGACAGTGCCCACTCCACTCCAGTGCGCTCCGTGTCCCATGGCGACTCCTTTATGCCACGTTCGCGGAGCCAGATGACAGACTCCGGTGACAGGACAACCGTAATCTCTGATGAGAGCTACAGTCCCTCCGACAGCGTTCTGCCCACACCAGTAGCAGAGCACAGCCTGGAGCTGGCAGTCTCGCGCCAGATCAACGGCGCCCCCTGCAGCATAGAGGAGGAGAAGGAGTCGGAGGCGGGTACGCCCACTGTGGGTGATGTGGCTGAATTTGCAGCAGACAGTAGGGCGGCGGGCAGGGAGGCCCCGCTCAGTGAAGCGGAACAGGTGAATAAGTTTGTTTTAAGTGTTCTCCGTCTGCTCCTTGTGACCATTGGACTCCTCTTTGTCTTGCTCCTCCTCCTCATCGTCCTCACAGAGTCCGATCTTGACATTGCATTTTTACGTGATATCCGCCAGACCCCCGAGTTTGAGCAGTTCCATTACGAATACTTTTGTCCCCTCAGACGGTGGTTTGCCTGCAAGCTCCGCTGGGTGGGCGGACTGCTCGTTAACAAGTGAAATTGAGGCACTAAAGCTCGTAAAGCCTCCCCTGTTGGGGTTGAGAAGATGCTAAACACGTGGAGAGAAAGAGAGACAGAAGGAGGGCAGCGACCTGTCCCATGAGCCCAGCTTCTTTCATGACACTCCTGCTGACACGTGGTGGTGGTGGACTACCAGGCCCACAGCTCCTCTTCTCTCCCACTTTAAGTTCTTTCTTCCCCGCCATTTTTACTCCTTTCATTTTTGTCGTCTTTTTTTTTTTCTTACAAAGATCTTATTATTATTCTTTTTTTTTTTCATTTTTATTTTGTTTTTGATTTCCACTTTTTGGATTTCAGGTCATTTCAGGTATTTTATTATTACAAAAAAAAAAAAAATTCAAAGACTTGAGAAGATTATATCGTTCCTTAAATAGGAAATATTTTGTTGCAACAAGAATGTTGCCTTCATTTATATTTATTTTACTATGGTACTTGTTAAAGTCTTATTAAAAATGTGGAGGGAAGCAACAAGTTGATACAGTGTAGTGGGTTTGGAAAGTACGAGAATGAGAGAAACCAATGCTTTTCTGAGTTTATGCATTATTCATATCCATCGGTCATTTAATTCTTAATAATTTTCTGAAAGCTGCTATAATTTACCACATCGACGATCAGATCAGCAGAGGGTTACATGTAAGGTAAGAAAGTTATTTTGGAAGTAAACTTGAGGAAAGACTGGAAATTATTTTAATAAAATGAATGGGTACCTTTGAGTTCTGTATTTGGTGGAGTTTTAGGGTGTCAAATGCGTTTTAGGACTATACTAGTGTTTAGGCGATAGCGAGCTGTGAAGTAGAAATCATTTTAAATTTTTTTAAAAAAGGTTCTTTCTAATGGATTCAGAAAATTCATTGGTATAAATTGTGTTCTGTCATGTGACCCAATAGTGTCAGTATATGTTAAAGAGGTTTTTCATGACTGATTTAAAAGCAACTAGCACCCATAGATCAAATCTAGCTACAGTAGATGTGCAATAATGCAAGGGATTGATTTTTAAGGAATAAGTGCATAAAATATCTTTTTTTTATTTTCCATCCTGAGTCTTTCTGAATAGAAAGAAATCCCATTGTATAAAGTATTTTTTTTATTCCATATCAGCCTTGCTCTTAAGTTTGTAATTTGTGGATATCATGCTTTGATTATTCTTAATTACAATAACAATGCTGTACTTTTTGTACAAAAAAGTAGTTAGTTTCCTAATATATCGACAGTTTTTCCATGTATATTTTAACAGAAACTGAAATGTTATTTTGTTATTGAAAATTAAATTATACCTTTTTTAGCTCTGTGTTTCAGATGAGGTCTAGAATATGTGGCATTTCTGTCAAGGGAGACAAAAGTAAGATTTTTTTTTTTTTTAATCCAAATCCACAATCCATTTCCAATTCAGTCACGTAACCAGAAATGAGAAAACAGTCCCTGTGCTGTGTATATTGGTAAAGGCCCTGCATTTGAACAATTCCTAATCAGTTAATACGCAGTTTAGCTGAAAGGCTGCGTATGTTTCTTTGTGTGTGTGGGCGTGTATGCTTATATTTTACAACTGATGTTTTTGGCAATATGTACTAAAAGGCCAAGTCTTCAGTACACTTGTCCTGACTAGTCTAAGACGTCTTTAGTGTTTATTTAAAGACACCATTCTTCCAGTGGCATGCCAGTTGGACAGGGATTTTTACCATACACCACCTCGTATGCCTGTCCCTTTGAAACTGCTATGATATAATTGTTTTTGTATTTTAGAAAGCAGAAAATAGAGGATGTGAATTAACAAAACATTCACAAAGACTGGATTTCTGTGTACAGTTAAAATAAGACCAGGATTGAGATACAAGTTAAAAACTTGTAGTAATTCATTACTATACAAAGTGGGGTGTTTTAGATCTTTCATTGGTATTCAACGAGCTTCAATATAGCATTATTTTGTGGCTTTAATAGTGCTTTTAAAAAGAACATATTTTGAGCCACCAATCACAATCTGCTGTCGTGTACGAGGTCAGAAACTAGTGGTGCTAGTGAACTTGGTTAATTACTGTCAAAGCGGCAGAGATGTTTTAAGAAGTGTAATAGTAATGTTTGCATAACAGCTTCATAGAACTGCTGTCTTCCACCAACTACAGGAACTGAAATTTGTTTGTTACAAACACAAACATGAGGTGCATGGGAAACTGTAGCAGAAACTGCTAAGACATGGAAAAAAGAGAGAGAGAGAGAGATCCATTGGAGTGATGCATGTCTCTTACAATGAGAAGTATTCATGCATGCATTTATAACATCTCTGATGTGCCAAATAATACAGCATTGTGGTGGCTTAAGTCCATTGATATTTTTGCATAATCTGATTTAATGGTTGTTTTCGCAGTACAATAATAGAACTGATGGCCACTTGCATGCCATTGATGAAGGATTTTGATTCAGAATATCAGAAAGACAGGAAAAAAAAAAAAAACCAGTATGGCTTTGGAAAAGACTGGATTTTACTCATTGACAGCATTATGTAGCTTCAGTGGTCAGTCCTGCATGGCAGCACCATTCAATAAGCAATACCCGAATTCTTTGGAATGAATCTTTTTTGGTGGTTTTTGTGCAGCAAGTCGGACTACCTGCTGTTTTCTAAGGAGTTTGGAATGAATCCATTTAATTTGAGTTGGACACAATTTTAACTAAACGACTCATTTTATATGATGATTATTGCCAAAATTTGCTACATTTTATACTCATTGTCAGCTTGTATGGATCCTGAACCTTACGTTTCTCTTTGTCCTTGAAATCCCATTGCACACATTTAAACTAGCACAGGCTCGAAGACTCAAGGCCAACTGCTACTACTGTCCTTGTAGGCTCCTACTTTTTACTTTTGTCTCTAGATAGTTTTCTTGTACGGTACGGAATGGCCAGGTTTGACTGTGATGAATGAAAGGGTCTTATAAAGGACAGTTGCCAGCTAAACTGGATCATCATTTCTTTAAACTACCTGGGTTATTGTACAAAGTCATTTCATTCTGCTTAGTGCCCAATTGAAAAGCCTAAGTGGAAGCTGAACATTTACCATGACATCAAATGAACAGCAGGCTTTGAGGGCTTAAAAATGCATACAAGAGCATGTATGAAATGTTTTGAGTCAGATAAACCCATCAAATATGCTGATTTAATTGTTCAAGATCTGGAATTGTTGGCTACGGCTGTCAGATTCTGGATTGGAGTTGTGAAATATTGACTGGCTGCTGATCTTCATTGCAATGAAGGTCAGGAAGTCCTCCAAATGCCTCTCTGATCAGCTTGGTTTAATTCTGATGATCATTCTACCAGGGACTTTAAATTTCATCATCATCATCAGAATGAATGCCCCTTACATGCTTGCATACAGTCTCCCAAATTATTTGGTAAAATCTGACTTCACCTGAACCGTAGCTTTAAGATCCACTATGGCGCTGAGGTCCAGTAAAGATCAATGGTGGCAACACGCTTCATGTATTTACTGTACTGTGCTTCTGTCAGTTTGCCAGTCCCCTCAACAGCTATGCATTTACATGCACATTTGTTTATGCATAGATGAGTGTCTGTGGGCGTGTTTTTCTGTAATCTGCATATTTTCTATTTGGGACTGAATGTCGCCGTTTAGTTCCTTAATAAATGAATATTAAAATATATACAGCATTTATGTGCCAAATGCAGTTCCTGTTAAGTCAGATTCATTCCAAAGTCATCATCTTTGTACTGTAGGAAACCTTCCATGAAAATGGTATAAGAAATTGTTTCACTGATAGTCCCTTGTAACTGGTGCCATGGAAATATTCAAACTTGAAATAAACATTCAAAAGTGTTTATGATATCTTGTGGTTTATAGCTTATTAAATGTTTGATGTACAGATAATTAGCTGACTAATGGCTTTCTATGGCCCTGTTTACACTGTTTTAGTCAGATGTCAAATAGACACTCCTGTTTAGACTTGGTTTTTATCTTTCTCGGTTCTCACCCTCATTTCGGTCCAGTCCATCGAAACTTTTGTTCATCTTTGGAACAAAACTTTCAATCATACGAAACTCCAAGAACACTTGCGCACCAAAAAAGCCACTGTAAATATAACTTTGTTCACATAGATCTTATCTCCTGCATCAGAGAAGGGTGCGCATTTACACCATATGGGCAATATATGCCATATTGTCATAAAAGTCAGCAGTGCAACACACAAGCATTGTATTGCCTATAGTAAACACACACCCAAATCTAAAGCAGAAGACATTGGCAAACAAAGTCTAAAAGCTTTAGACAGTATTTTGCCACAAGTATTCTTGGAGCTTTGTATGATTACTGTTGAGCCACTGAAGTCACATGGAATGTTTTGGGTTCCCTTTCCGGACTTTGCTGTCCTCTGTGTAGAGGATGAGAGAGCTCTCGGATTTGACCTAAAATATCTTAATTTGTTCAGAAGATGAACAAAAGTCTCAGGAGATTGGAACAACAGTGTGTCCTTCACTCTAATATTTCAAAAAAGTCTCACGTGAGTTATTGTAAATCCAGAATTTTGTGTGAAAAAAATAAATAAATAAAAAATATTCAGCTGATTTTATGATTAGTTTTTCACAAATATTTCTTTAATTGTTTTGCTGTAAAAATATGCACAAATTTACACATCTTAATTCATTATTAATTTATTGACCTCAAGAAATATTTATCTCTGTAATTTATATAAAGGAAACACTGAGAGAAACTAGAGTTTACTCCTTAAGCCTGCATTGTCAAGTCATCCACATTTGCTGGCTTTTTGAATGAACGAACCATTTTCACGAACAAATAAACTGATTGGATTGGACATCAGTTATTTTTTTATTAATCCTGGGTTCAGAGACTACCCTATATATAACTATATTTTTCTCTGTTACCAGTTACTGTGTCAGCTTATGCAGGTCATAACAGATCCTGGCATGAAGGACCAAACATAAAATTACACATTAATATGAATACATTTTAAATTGTGAGAAAAAGATTTTATGGTGAATTAAATACAACCACTTCCTATATAATATTTTAGGGGATATACCAGTGAAATAGTAGTATTTTATTAAAATGCCGCTGTTTATCTGGCTGGGATGGTTTTTGTTTTCATGTTAAAAAAGTTGCAGTATAAGCACAGGCTTTCATATTTTCAAAACAAATATTTTACATTTAATTTTCTGCAACAATATTAAACAAAAATTAAACAAAAGTCCACAAAACTGAATATTTATTAAAATATACATATATAAAATGAATTCAAATGACAAATATTACCAAAGCGAATTTACTTGATGTTTCCAGTTGAAATATGTTGTTGTCTAGAGGTGTGAGAAGGATGGTTTGAGGAATGGACGAGCAGCAGTCTGTGGTGTGGGTAACGACATGAAGCCGGGCCTTTTTGCTGCTGGGACTGAAGGAGCAGATCTGGAGCCTCGGCCTGTTCCTCGACTGCCACCCCTGAATCCTCCTCCTCCTCCTCGTGACGAAGACCAGTTACTGCTGTATCCACTACAATAAGATAGGAGAGGGGAAGTCACTCTGATGTCATAAAGCCAATATGAAAGGTTTGCAGTCCAACAACACATACAGTTGAAGTCAGAATTATTAGCCCCCCCTGTATATTTGTTTCCCCAATTTCTGTTTAACAGAAAGAAGATCTTTTAAACACATTTCTAAACATTATAATTTTAATAACTCATTTCTAATAACTGATTTCTTTTACCTTTGCCATGATGGCAGTACATCAAATTTTACTAGGTATTTTTCAAGATACTAGCATTCAGCTTAAAGTGCAATTTAAAGGCTTAACTAGGCAAGTCATTGTATAACAGTGGTTTGTTCTGTAGACAATCAAAAAAAAATGATTAAGAGGCTAATAATATTGACTTTAAAATGTTTTTTTTTTTTTTTATTAACTGCTTTTATTCTAGCCAAAATAAAACAAATAAGACTTTCTCCAGAAGATAAAAATATTATAGGAAATACTGTGAAAAATTTCTTGCTCTGTTAAACATCATTTGGGAAATATTTGAAAAAAAGAAAAGAAAACAAAATGAACAGGAAGGCTAATACATTTGACTTCAACTGCATAACAGACATGCTGACCCTCTAGCGGAGGAGTTCTGGCTACTGGAGCCTTTTCTTCTTTTGGGTTTTCTGGAGTAAGAGCCTTGCTTTCTCTTGGCTCCTCGTCCAGAGTTGCTTCTGAAATATGTCGATGTGACATCCCCGCCTCCATCATCATCATTATTATCGTTGTCGTCTTCATCATTTTGATGGCCTTTGGTTGTGTCGATCCAGGCTGAACTCTCAGCCTGTGCTTCAGCTGCAGAGAGAGAGAGAGAGAGAGTGAGAGGACATCATGTCTCTTCAGATGCTTCATTCAGCTGCTTTATAGGTTGCTGTTTTGAGCTGGCGGATACACGATCTAAGCTAGTTTATAAGCAGAGCTTGCCAAATCAAAACTGCAGTCTGTCTTCTTCTAAGTGCATCATCTTTGGTCAGTTCTAATTAAGTAATGTGTACTTATTCAGAGTTTCTGCAGGCTAGATTTATCATTTTTAAAATACTTTTCAAGAGCAAATGGCTAAAAATTAAAAGGTATATGTACAATATTTGAAATCTAAATAATTTTGACAGTTTTCAGGCTTACTCTGCTTCATAGTATTATGATAATAATTCTAGAATACTTTAGCTCATCCATGAACATAATTTCTGCAGGTGTGCCTTTAAGTGAAGGAAACACAACATGCCAATATGTTGACCAAATGTTATTGTCTGTCTAGAGAGAGACAGAAGTTTAATAATACAACACCCCATTTTACTGAACCAGTGACTAGAAAATAAGTTTCTTAAAAAAATAACAGTATTTTCCCTTCCATTGGAAATCTCTTTTTAAATCACAACACGCTGGCTGATCAAAAGAAAGTATATGAATAAATCAACAAATATCTATCAATGGGCTCAGAAAAAAAAATAAAATCAACTGCAGTCAAAGCTAAATTTAAAACACACTCGCATATAAAAGAGTTTTAAGTACATGTAAACTTGGAGTTTGTTAACATTGTTGTTTTTTTTGCTTTTTTAAAACATCTATCCATATTTAAGCATGTTCAGAAAAGTTGAAGATAAACCCTTTTCAGTGCATGACATAGCAACATATTTACAATACATCACTTATCAACAAATCCTTTCAAATGACAAGTATTCAAAACTGAAAAAGGAAGTAACAGCAATAAAATAAAAAAAACATAAATAGTGGCATTAACTTTAAACATTTATTCTAATCATCAAACCTAAACAAACGTTTAATGCAAAGCTGAAACTAGGGGGCGAGTTGGTGTGCTTGACATAAATTGAAGCATTTCTCAGATGGTAAAAAGGTAACACTTACATCCTGGAATATGGACTAAGGGAAAATGCATTATAAAACAACATACAAATATGTATATTATTAAATTAATATAAATGTCAGCCAGTAAAATCAGAGCATCTATAGTTTATTATAAACAAACAGTCGCATTAATAAACTTTCAAAGGCCATTGTCAATGGTAAGGATGCACTATTTAGAATTATTGTCAACATCCAATATTTTTCCAACTCACTTTGGCTAATTTAAAATAAAGAACTTGTGTATTTACAGTAATGCTATTAATCTAATCTGTGTAGTGCTCTGTAAATAATCCAATCAAAGATGAAAGATACCATTTGCATTTCTACATTTGCCTCAGATTTTGCTAGATCTATTTAGGATATTAGTCTCTAAAAAAGTTTCAGAAAATAAGATGATTAATTAGTTTGTTCATGTTGAGAACCTCATTCATGTGAAGATGAGCAGTGTGTGTTGTCAGAGTCTCACCAGGCAGCTGCCACTCAGAGTATTTCTGCAGCAGTTCAATAAACTCAGCTCCATATTTCTCCAGTTTGTCTTCAGTCACACCATCAATCTGCAGCAGAACCTCCGGATCAGCCGAGAGAGTCTCTGCACAAACACAGCACAATTCATTTAACACAGAAGGGATTAATTACCTCAGCTTAGTGAGGTGTTTTATTCCAGTAACACATTATGTAAAACTGCCTGAAAAAAAAAGGACAGTTAAAAAACTTCTGTTAAATCAGCACATTTCAGATATTAAATTACAACATGACGAAGCCTTAATATAATTAATAAATTTTCTCATTTAAAAAGCACATTTTCAGAAAAAAAACAAAAACAAAAAAACTAATTAAATGACAAAACGGGGTTTTAAGCATCAAAACCTGTAACCATTGACTTTCATGTTATTTCTTTCTCCTACCATGAAAGTCAGTTGTTACTATCCACTTGTTACTAAAATAAGGTTTGAACAACTTGATTAAAAGACGACGAGTACATTTTTGGGTGAACTATCTCTTTTATTTGATGGTATCAAAGTGTGGCATCTCATCTTTGACCCATATATTCAAAAACATAATCAAGTACTTATACATTTTTATCATTATAAACAAATAAATTGGCCTACCAGCAATCTTTTTGAGTGTAGCGGTGGAGAAGATGTTGTAGTAATGAATGCCGAAGACTTTGCCTAGCTTCTTGCATAGATCATTCAGTTCACCCAGACACTTTTTCACCATCTCCTCTCTCTTAGAGACGTTCTCACACACAGACGCTCTGTGCTTTCTGATGCTGGATGCGCTCTCTGTCTCATGAAATTCAACCTATAATGGGTTACGGTGATTCATTAAGATTTTGCAGTGTCTCAAAGTAGAATAATGTACAGTATCGCTATAGTAACAGTCTCACCTGCATGCAGCCATTCAGTACACTCATGGCTTTAGGGCCTGCAGAGATATAGGCCACAGCCTGGCCGCTGTTAGTGATGTACAGATCCTCCATCAGAACACTATCCAGCACCAGCTTCTTAAAGAGCCTCTCAGCGTTGTGTTTAGAATAAGCCGCTCCAACTCCGAACATCCCAGACTGGATCCGAGCGCTTTTTGAGCCTGCCGTACAGAGATATTCTTACTTTCCTGACAGCCATAAATTGCAAGCACTGCATGAAGCTAAGGATATTCATAGTAATATCATTTATGACAGTGGGATCCCGTGAAACTTTTTACCCAGAAATATTTCAACCAGCATGTTGAGGGTGAGTCTGTTCTGCTGGGCGGATTTGCCGTATCGGTTTCCAACCTTCTCACAGTTGTCCCGCACAAACCTCGCAATCTTCTTCACGTCATCGGTCACATTCCTGGATTTATATTTCTGAAGGCAAGTATTAAGATGCATAAAATATTCATTTGTATCTGAAGCTGAAATAAAACAGTACAATTCAAAATACCATGTTCAACAGTAAACAACCAATTAATGTGTCCGGTTTTAACCAATAGCTATGCACAGTTAGAGTTTAAACAACACTTTAATCACATGCATTAACATGCATGCATTTTATTCCTTAGATCTCCCTAAAACATAAACATAAATTAAAATGTATATTTGGTCACAAGAGTGACCAGTGTGAAACAGAATATTAAAAATAACTGCATTACAATTCGGTTGCTTTCATCTGAGCAGCATTGCGATATTGATACATTTTTAATATCTTTTAAATGGAAAAAAAAAAGGTGGTCAAAGTTTATTGCCCAAAGCCAACACAAAACATTTTCAGAGCTTCAGGAAATAATAAGGGAGGAGAATTGTGACCAGAGGGTACCTCTGGTCACAATTCTCCTCCCTTATTATTTTAGTTATATGCACTGCATTTGCACAAACGCATGTTTTCAAGAATAGAAATTATTTGATAACAGTCTTACGTTTGGTCTGGCGCAGTTGTCACAGATGACCTCAGGATGCTCTTTACAGAAGCTTGTGTTAAACGTGTGCTCGCCAAAGTAAGCCAGCAGCTGGATCCTTCTGCATTCAGCCACATTCTCACAGAAGTGCACCATGCTGTGCAGGTTATTGATGTGGGTGGCTTTGGATTGCTGGTTGCCATCTTTATCCACTGTAATTATATAAACTGTTATGTAGGCCAGGCTCACACAGACAGGTTAACTATGACTGTATAATAGTGTCTGGGATTTTTGTATCAGACATGCACATTTTGCAGACAGACAGACAGACAGACAGACAGACAGACAGACAGACAGACAGATAGATAGATAGATAGATAGATAGATAGATATTATTCCCATAGCCACAGGTCTAAAGCTCCAAATTTGAGAGCCATATCACAAAACAAATTTGTAAGCTGGAACAAAAACAAAAGGTCACTATGTGACAATGTCCAATTGATGAGTCCTAAAGAGACAGTTGGTT
Organism: Danio jaintianensis; assembly: GCA_903798115.1. Lineage (NCBI taxonomy): Eukaryota > Metazoa > Chordata > Actinopteri > Cypriniformes > Danionidae > Danio > Danio jaintianensis. Next base: position 21,421,867 of record CAIGQV010018227.1, on the reverse strand, counting down.
ACCACTTGACATAATAATTTGTAATTCTCAATATGTTGGACAAATACATTTTGTTTGGATTATTAACATAAAAACTGAAGTTTAAGTGAAATTGTGTTTATTTGGATTTCATAAAGTTTTGCTTTTTCTACCACCTTGTCACAAATTAATAAACTGTCATTACATAATACTTCCTCAAACATAAAAAGTAAACATTAAGAGCTTTCAAAGGTTTTACAGATTGTCAATATTACATCAGGTTAAGTATAAGATATAATGTAGGGCGGCACAATATATCTTTTCAGCATCTATATCCCAATGTTCAAATCTGCAATAATCACATCGCAGGATCTGCTATGTGGAGTTGGGAATATAATAACAACCACCACAGTTTAGAACGCGATTAGTGATTAGATATTGACAAAAGAGAGAAACATTTTCATTTAGGTGTGTTTTTAAAACCTGTGACAAAAATTTCAAGTAAATTTAAACTAAGAGATTATAAAGTTTGAAGCTTTAACAAAGATTAATTATACTTATTTATGCAATGAAGACAATAGCGTGTTATTTTACATATGATTATTGAATCTGTGTACCTCAATACTGTTAGATTCCACAGTAAATGTGTATGTTGTTCGTTTGAATTCATCTATGCTAATAATTAGTATATTTTATGCAGATGTATTCCCCTACAAAATAATTCCAATCAATCTAAAATTATTAATTCCTTCCAAATATAGTTAAAAGCCATCATGTGGAATTATATTCATATCTCAATAAATATTGCAGACAAACAAAATATTGCAATGTCAATTTTTTCCAATATCGAGCAGCCTTAATATAATGTTACACATGCAATGGCAAATGTGCCCACTGGTGACAGTTAACAGGTTCAGATATAGACTTTTACTGTTTATTGCTTGTGAGTGTAAAAGGCCTGATTTTCAAACCAAACTTTCAAAAGATAGAAGTGCAGATAGAAACTGTAAATGCAGTAATGTAATGTTTTCTCTCTCTCAAAAAAAGTAATTCTAAACTACCTGAAATGAGTAGTCAGTAATTTTAGCTGTAGTTCCTGCACAAACCAATGTAGGTTAGTAATAAATCTGCATAATGCCAGCATGTTTTTGACCTTAAATGGATGTAAACCTTAAAAGAACTAAAATAGAATAAATAGCAAAATTGGTGCAGTTTAAAATGTATTTTTCCTGAACAGCATGTACTATAATTAAATTTAGTATGTTATAATTCTGTCCTGCGCATGTTTATTTTAATTCCACAAGAGATTGCTAACGGTTAAAAATCAATTTGACATTCATTACAGAAGAAAACAAAAATCATCAAGTACATACTAGCAATGAGTCTCTTGATGCGGATAACATCACTGTAGGAATAGAAGAGGACACAATGGGAAATCTCTCCATCTCGACCTGCTCTGCCTGACTCCTGGTAGTAACCCTCCACTGATTTGGGGAGACTCGCATGGATCACATAACGCACATCAGGCTTATCGATTCCCATGCCAAATGCTATGGTGGCACACATAACCTAAAAATAAAACACAAATGCATAGTGGTATATGTGGGAGCATAACACAACATGCCAGGTCAAAAAAGCTGGAGTCGAGTCAAGCCAAGTTTATTTATATAGCGCTTTTCACAATGTAGATTGTGTCAAAGCATCTTAACATAGTTCTAGTAAAGTCCAGATTTCAGTGTGGAGTGTGTTTTATAGCATTTTTAAAAAATTGTGAGCCTTACCTGGCAGCCGTCCTGGTTGATCCACTTGTTCTGGACATATTCCCTGTCACTGTCACTCAGGCCAGCGTGATACGCCAGCGCTGCGATCCCTGCCCTCTGAAGACTGTCAGCCAAAGTGTCGCAGTCATTACGAGACAAGCAGTACACAATCCCCGAGTCACCTACACACATGGTCAACATGATTTATAGGGTCTCCATGCTGTGGTGAGAAAGTATCCTTGGCTAAATTGATATCATCTGGACAGCACTCACGTGGGTAATATTTCTTGATCCACTGAATGCATTCCTCATCAACCTTCTTGGGCTTCTTAGGTAACACTGAATATTTCAGATTGTTCCTGTTGAAGCTCATAGTAAATCTGTGAAAACGCACAAAAAAGAATTTTATCAGGATTCTTTGAACAATTGAAAAGTTCAAAAGAAAACCATTTATTCTTTTGAAACATTATAAATTTATTTACTGTCACTTTCAGAAAATGTCCTTGCTGAGATATACACACACTCACATACGATAAAACATGGATGAAATCAAGAGACCACTTGAAAATTCTTAGTTTGTGGATGTACTGGATTTACTAGGTATGCGTTTAAGTAAAATGTTAATCGTTTTATTTTATGATGTTCTGATGAAAAAGAAAAAGACTAATAATCAAAATACATTGGTTAAATGTTTTCATAAGACATTTGATTAAAAATACGGGTTATTTCAACAAATACTGACTTTCCAACTATTCTGAAATTGGAAAAAAAATTAGTAACGCATTGTCTAAAAAATAATATAAACATGTCTAAACTTGGCATCTTTGTTTTTTTAAATTGTGTGTTTGTTTTAGAAATCGGTTGTTTTCTTAAAGAATTGTGTGTTTGTTTTAGAATTCTGTTTATATTTTGGAATTTTGTGTTTATATTTTAGAATTTCTTGTTTGAATTTAATATTTTGAAATTATGTTTATATATGGAAGGTCCCAGTTTAAAATGTAAAAAAATGAATGAATGATTCAATTACTTGTATTATAAAAGTAATAAAACTTGACTTGTTTCATTACATTGGATGAATAAGTGTTTTTGAACAAATCTCTTCTGTTTCTCTGGATGTACTGGATTGTGACAAAACATTGTTTTGTCTAAATATTTTGTCTCAAAACACGATGTCTGTTATTTTCATAAATTGTCATTTAATTCTCTAAAATTATAGTTTTTTTTTTTTTTAATTTAGAAGAAATGTCATCAGTAGTTGCAGAACAAAACAAAAATGAGTTTACACTAGAACATAACTACACACTGCAAATCCAGAAAAAATGAATTTGCAAGTTCTCTCTTAATTTTTTTTAAATATATTTATATATTAAACTAAGCCCAAACTACTGAATGCCAATATATAATATATATATAATATATATTATATAATATATATTATATAATATATATATATATTAGATAGATAGATAGCTAGATAGATAGATGTTTCTTCTCTACCAGCACAATCAAATCAACTAACAAGTTACAATTAAAATTCAGTGTAAATGTTAATTTATTTTTCAGAAGGAAGATTGGTTTCAAAATAATCATGTATCAATATTACATACAATGTGAAAATGAGAATAGCATGTGCAACAATGAATAAATGCTTTCACAAATCACAAATATATCAGGAACTAAATAGAGAGAGACTTACACCTGAGGACGGGTCATTGCCAGCTGGTTAAGAATGTCTTTCTGAACTCTAGGAGTGGCTGTGGCAGTCAGTGCCATTATAGGAACATTGGGAAACATCCGCCTGAGCTCATGCAAGCGCTTGTAGTCTGGTCTGAAGTCATGACCCCACTGAGGAAGGAAAAAGTATGCATTTTACAATCCTTCTACCGATTATGCTAGTACTACTGGGCCAATGACCATTCAGATTTTTTTTTTTTTACACAAAAATAAATAAATAAATAAAATTGGCTGATACAATTTTTTGTTTTTCTAAAAAAAAAATAATAATAAATAAATAAATAATAATAATAATAATAATAATAATAATAATAATAATAATATATATATATATTTATATATATACATACATACACACACACACACATTTAATCGTTTCAAAATAAAAAGTTAAATAAATGATGTGACTTTAGCTTTCTAAAACGAGGCAACAAACGTGTACAAAACAAAAAAGGCTAAATAAAAATGCAAATTCACTCCCTGTCTGCAGGTTAAACTTAAATGGAAGAAAAACAGCATCTGTGGTTAGCGCTGTAAACTAACAGTTGTGATGGTATTTAATATGCAATATACAGAGATCATCTAAAAAGAAAATACCACGTTAACATTTCTGAAGACAATGGTCCCCCCCATACAGATACTTTAACAAAAAAAAAAACACCTCGAATTTAATATACTCATCCAGTATTTCTAGCATTGTAAATAGTGAGCCAGTGAGTTTTTCAAATACAACTATTTTTGTCTTTACTAATCAAATCACAATTCTCATTACATAATACAATTTATCATTTATAGGGTATACCTGACTGACGCAATGGGCCTCATCAATGACCAAGCGAGCCAGCAGACCTCTTTCATACAGATTCTGAAGTGCACTAATCATCCGTCCACTTGCACAAACCTGAAAAAATTAATAAATAAAAAAAATGTGTGCCCATCAACACTGAGAAGAATGTACACATACTTGAAATACTGGGCTGGCTTCAGACTCACACCTTCTCAGGGGTGGCATAAAGCAGTTTGATGGCAGGATCCTTCCTGGACAGCTGCATGTAGATCCGGGCAGCCTCACTATCTTTTTTGTCCCCGGACAAACTTGTTGCACAGATCTGAAACACAAAACTGACACATAAGCAACTGTTTCAATCAAGAAGACAAAATGACTGTGCATAAGGAAAAGAAGGACTTACATCTAACGTGGTGAGTTTTTGGACCTGGTCAACTATTAAAGAGCGTAGAGGAGATATGACTACAGTCACCCCAGCAGAGACACAAGCAGGAAGCTGATAACAGAGACTTTTACCACCACCTAGAAATTGAGATTATATATATATATATATATATATTTTTTTTTTTTACATTTTAAGTTCATCATCAGAAAACACTTCAGATACAATGCTGTAAAATAAAAACATTAAAAATAAAATAATAGAATTTGAGATATATACATATCTCCTACATTACATTACATATCTTCTACCCTGAATGACTGATTTAAGATTTTAAATGAAATATTTAGCACTTATATTTTTGAAATTTCACTTCATTTGTTAGAATTTTATTTAATACAATAACGCATTTATATTTTATAATTCTGACTTTGTATTTTATAGTTGTGTTTATAAACATGAAACAAAGTATACTGTAAAATATGCAGAGCTACAATATTTAAACTGCATGTATAGTCAACACAATTAACTGGGATTTCAAATCTACGATGAAAGCAGCAATATGAGTCATTAATGCTCTATCCTGCTTTAATACTTTTAACTAACCTGTAGGCATCAATACAAACGTGTCTTCTCCTAACAGCGAGGCATTAATGGCCTCCAGCTGATTAAAGCGGAACTGATGCAGTCCAAACTTTTTATGGAAGATCTTCATCATCTCTGGGCTATGAGGGAAGTTGAAGCCTCTAAAGCGGTCATGAGCTGGGTTTCTGTACAAAGGCTCTGCAGATCAAGGCAAACGCAGGTTTTAGAACAATGAACATCAAGTCCTTTTATGGGGTGTTTAGTAACTAAATTGCAAGAGATATTACATTACCTGGGTTGGGAGTTTTGGTAGATTTTGGTGCTGGTGGTGTGAATGTCTTCCTCTCCAAAGATTTTGATGACCCTCCCTCTCGTACTGATGGTGTTTTTGCACCAGAGTTGTCTCTTGATTCCAAGACACTTGGAGGTTCTTCATAATAATCTGGAATATCATTCTCATCAAAATCATCAATATCGAAGTCATCGAATAAAAAGTCATCAACTGGCTCTGATTCTATTCGTGAACAGCTGGGTTCTGCCACGTTGATCTCAACACTGCTGACAGCATTTCTGCTGCCTGAATCCACTCTCTTGGGGGAATAAAACAGGTCAGTCTGATTGCTTGACTCATTGAAGGACAATCTTGAGTAACATTTATCCATCTTTGACTCAGATTTGCTTAAAGTTTGGCTTGACCCGTTTAAGGTATCCCTACCAGCTGATATTTTTGAGGAGCTGTTAGGATTCCAGGTACCACCAGGTGTTTCAACTCCATTGATGATGCAGTCAGAATCCTCAAAAACACTCTCATCACCCACAGACATGACAGAGGCAAGGGACTTGCGAAAAGAAAAGCCAGTTTTGACACCTTCTCCCTTTTCTGATGTTACCGGGGTCAGTGATGTCACATTAGAGGGTGTAACTCCAAACTTAAGTCTGTTTAGGAAAGCAGGAGTTGCTGCTGGGTCTGACTGAGACGTTCTAGATGATCCACCATCAGCAAGAATCCTTTTCCTGTGGTAAAGACAGAGACATGTGAAAATGTTATATAAAGCTAACCTGTTGTGTGGAGACTTAGCATTATTTTTTAGAATTTAGCACATTTTAGCATTCTATTTAGATATATGACAGCAAGCAAAACTTGTAATATTTGAATGACTTAAATAATTAGATCATCCTTATGTCTTCTCAAACCTGTAAGGCCTGCATTCATATTTAGTTCACTCAAAAACTAAACTTCTGTCATCCTTTACTGGTTCCAAAACAGTTTGTTTGTTTGTTTGTTTTGGTGAACACAAAAGAAGATAATTTGAAGAAAGTTGGAAACCAGTAAACATAGACATCCATAGTAGGAAAAACAAATACTATTTAAGTCAACGGTAACCGTTTTAACCCTTTGGGGTCTGAGGGTGTTTTGGGGCCTGGAGACGTTATCATTTACACTGACATTTGTGCTTTTTTTTGTTGCTTATAAACATATAAGTGGTTAAAGTCTAATGACAGTGTAAGCAGCACAAACTGAGCTACAATAACATGTTAGCAACATTTGTAAATAAACCAATGAGGTTTGTTGCCACCCCTCAAAAATACATGGTTTAGCTTCTGGTTTTTGTTTGGTCATACTTATTTATATTTAGATATTTGGATTATATTCATACATATTTTTTACAACTAAATTTATCATCATATAAAGTGACTGTCTCTCCAGAACACCTAAAAACCTATTAAAATGCCTGATTCACTTGGATTGTTTTTAATCTTTTCTCTCTCTTTAACAAATACAAGAATTTTCTAAGAAAGATAACAAAGAAATTAGTTTGGACAGGGAAATTACGTACTTTAATAAAATACAAAAAAATCTAACTTTATTAAAAAATTCATATATATTTTTTTTAATGTAGCAAAATGTTTTTAGATTTTATTATAATATACTCAGAAAATGACCTCTTTAATTGCTTTACCTGTGTGCTCTCTGCAGTAATAGCTCAGTCCCACAGGTCAGCGCTATGAGCTCATGCTCGGGAATAGTGTCCACTAGACAACAGATAGACTCCATAACACTGAAGAGAGCATCATCAGCTCCTAAATCACAACACATGTATTTTAGATACAGCATTTCACACACTAGTTCGTTGAATACTAACGTAGGACAATCATTTAATTTTATTAATGAATGTTACCTTTTAATCCTTTGGAACATTGATCTAAGGGTGCTGACAGGCTTGAGGCAGATTGAGGAGATTCTTTTTTGTTAGCAGGAGTAACAGGGCCAGATGAACTACAAAATAAAAGAGTTGTTAAACTTAAAAAGCAAAGAATCAAAAAAGAAATGAATTTATCAATTAAATTACAGTCGGTCACCTTTTTTCCTTATCTGAGACAAAGAGACTCGTGTTCTCTGGAATAGGGGATGGGGGGATGAAATCCTCAAAATTTTCATAATGGTTGTTTTCCTCACAGTCATCAATGTCTATGACATTCGTCTCAGCCCATTTATCTTTTTCAGCAGCTGTGATTAAAAAAAATTATTATTAATGTCCTTGTGACATGCTGGAATGTTCCACAATCTGAAATAGTATTATGGCTTTATTCTGTTTTCTTCATCTATGTTAAGCTGCTTTGACACATTCTACATTGTAAAAACACTTCTATAGAAATAAAGATGAATTGACTTGTAGGCCACACACAGAAAACCATGTCTTTAAAAAATAAAGAACAAAATTAGAAATGACACAATTTGAATGTGCTAACCTGCCACACTTTTAAAATTCTCCTGGTATGTATCTGGTGAAATGCAGTTGATTATTTCCTCATCCTCCGTGTCACTGAGTAATGCCTTCTGCTGGACTGATTTTTTAGGTCTTTTGGACTTTTTAATGGGTGAGTCCTCTGGCTCTCTCTCTGCAGCCTCTGTGCTGACTCCATTAGCAGCTGACAGGATGTCCTTTGGGGCAGTTATGGTTTCTGTAGCCCGTGACTCCTCATTTACTTTAGTCTCCTCACACTTAGAAGAAGAGCAGCTTGAGGATGTGTTCTGGTCTGATACACTTAGCTTTTTCGTAGAGGTCGCTGCAACTGGGGATGCTACTCTGCTCTTGACTGGGGTTTCAAAATCATCCAAGTCATCCCATTCATTGAATGAGAGTTGAGAAACGTCATGCTTAAGTTCCACAGTTTGATCATTAGTTGAATCCTTAGGCAAGGCTGCAGATTTGGGCAAAGCCTTAATGGTAGATTGGACAAGAGGGGTTTTGTTCACAGCGAATGGGTTTGCCAGTGAATTAACAGCATTTGTCTTCGGTTTGCTGGGCGCTGTGAAGAAGTTGACTTTTGGTGCCGCTCTCTCAGGCTTTTGCGAAAATGTTACAGGAGTTTTGGTTACTTCAAAGTTGCGGGGAATATTGACACTCCTGTTTGCTAAGACACTTGCACCATTTACCTTTTGAGGAACTTCCACTTTGGAGATGCCTGATGAAGACTTCTTTTTGAAGCAAAACCCCCTGAACAGAGGATATTCAGAAGTTAGACTCATTTGTTATACATTTGGTCTGTTAAGCTAAAATCAAATCAACCCTTGTGTGTTCTTAGAGACCATTTGTTTTTTCCCCTTATATATACACATTTATTTACATATATCACCCTCTTTTTATTACAAGTTATTTATGTGTATAATTGATTAATACACAAAGGTTACTAAAAATTAAGCATTTACAATTATTCTGTCGGATAGACAGAGCGGAGAAACGTTATAGAATAAAAAGTCATCAGTGAGTCGTTAAAGACGACATAGAGAACTAACGTTAGACAGACAGGCAGGCAGGCAGGCAGACAGACAGACAGACAGACAGGCAGGCAGGCAGACAGACAGACAGACAGACATACAGGCAGACAGACAGACAGACAGACATACAGGCAGACATACAGGCAGACATACAGACAGACAGGCAGACAGACAGGCAGACAGACAGGCAGACAGACAGGCATTTCATTCTCTGATTTCGGATGTTTTTTGCTGTACTTTTATTCTGTATATCTATCTCAGTATATTTAGTGATGTTCTCACCCAGGCTTTGGTTTGAGCAGTGACAGCTTGTTCTGAGCAGCATTGTTGTGTCGCTCCAGATGCTCCTTCAGGTTGTTTTGAGGAAGACTCGACATCGTTTGTACATTTATATTCCATATATATCCTCAAAAGTCCATTTGTTTGTCATTTAATCAACCCCACAAACAAATACACACACAAAAATAGAGGCGGACATGCTTTGTTAGAATAAATTCAATATTACTCCACTATTTAGAACATAAACAGTCACCCAGTAACGTGTTGCCCTCTTTCTGCCATCGTGCAAACATTAAATCCACAAAATACAGAAATAACCGCCACCAAAGATGAAAATTGGATATTCTGACACAGTACACAACGCCACCAAAACACCGCTAAAGCTTGCGCTTACCGCGTATTTGCCGCTCGCGCTCTGATTGGTCAGCTGCCAGTAACATCACTTCCGCCTTCAGGCTTGGTCGCGACACGCAATATAAAAATATTTTGCAGTATTTTCAGCATCAATATTTTTCTATTTGTCGTTTTTCATTTTTGTTTATTAGATTTTTAATTTGGTCTCAAAGTTGATTATATAAGCGCATGAGAATTTTCTTACTCTCTGGTGCATGTTGTGGTCGCCAAATATTAGACATGTATAAAGGTTGCCACTCACTGGCATTCAGGGGAATTGCATATGATTTCATATTCTTCCAGGCTTGCCTTAACCATTCATTCATTCATTTTCTTTTCGGCTTTGTCCCTTTATTAATCTGGGGTCGCCACAGCGGGATGAACCGCCAACTTATCCAGCATGTGTTTTACGCAGCGGATGCCCTTCCAGCTGCAACCCATCACTGGGAAACATTCATTCACACTCATTCACACACATACACTACGGACAATTTTTTAGCTTACCCAATTCACCTATACCGCATGTCTTTGGACTTGTGGGGGAAACCGGAGCACCCGGAGGAAACCCACGCGAACACGGGGAGAACATGCAAACTCCACACAGAAATGCCAACTGACCCAGCCGAGGCTCGAACCAGCGACCTTCTTGCTGTGAGGCGAACGTGCTACCCACTGCGCCACCGCGTCGCCCTTGCCTTAACCATATCTGTTTAATTGCTTAAGCACCATGAAATTGTAGGAATGAAAATTATCATATGCATTTGTTTATATGGCAAAACATGTCTTTTTCACCAAGAAGGTCCTTACAGATTCCAAAGGCAGATACTGATAAGATCAGGGCCTGGTGTGTGGACTTTGGGGGTTTTACGATGTGGTCACATGTTGATTGGTCAGTTTGTATGTCTCAGCATTTGGGCTTTGGTCACATGGTCAAGAAAGATACAAAATGGGGGGTAAGCTTTGCTCTGGCTCTTTTTCCTGCTCTGCTCCTCTCTTGCTCTGGAGGCTATCTTCTCTGACTCTACTGCTATCAGGCTCTCTTTGAGGCCTACTTACTGCTCTTTGTCTCTCTCTCCCTCTCCCTGTCTCTCAGGTAACTTTATTTTACATTTAAGCTGGGTACAATTTATGTCATATGTTTTTATCATTTCATGTTTAATCTTTCATACAGTTATTTTGTAATTAATTCAGTTGTAACCATAGAGAATTATTGTCATTAAATCAATTCATTTTCAAGTATTTTTGAATTACTTTTGATTTAACATCAACACTTAATTGTTCCATATTGCAATACAATACAATCACGTAACAGCAACGCTCTCCCACATTTGTAGCTATTAATACTGCCCTTATTTCCGTTTTTGGTATAAGATTGCAGAAGGATGGTTTGACTAGAAATGTACAGTTTTCACCATCATACTGATAAACTTTTTAGTCATTCGGCAAAACTACAGTTCGAACCGCTGTAGTTAAAAAACCCATTCTTACAAAATAGTAACACTCCAAATCCATACAAATGAACAAATACAGAGTGACAACGCACCAATATATTTTAGCAGTATTTCCTATATTTTTTCTTCGGGAAAAAGTCTTATTTCTGTTAATTTGACTGGAATAAAAGCATTCTTTTTATTATTTAAAACTATTTTTAAGGTCAATATTATTAGCCCACTTAACTTTTTTTTTCTTCGATTAGCTACAAAACAAACCACTGTTGTCCAATGACTTACCTAATTAACCTTGCCTAGTTAACATAGTTAAGTCTCTAAAATGCACTTTAAGCTGAATACTAGTATTTTGCTAAATAACTAGAAAATATATTATTATACAAAACAATTAGGTTTCAAAACCGTCTCTCTGTTAAACAGCAAAATGGAAAATAATTCAAATAGTTTTCTGGTTAAACACCAACATGCTGGTATAAAATTATTCATTTAGAAATACACACAAAAACATTCCCTAAGAAAATATTTATTTTAGTACAATACTTTTCGATGCAAACATCAAAAACACCAAATTTACTTCGACAGTGAGTACACTGGAGGCTATTGGAGTGTGTGTTACTGTATGTTTTAAATCAGTGCAAATATAAAGTAAAGTAAGTATTTATCTGATTTCATGAAAAGTAGTATTGACTATAATGGCTCATCATTGACAATATTGTGCATTGTGCATAAAATGATTTTGTGTGAGAGTAAAAAAAATTGTTTTAAAAAGTCTCCCTTTTCATTTATTTACACCAAAGGTAAAGGATAGGATGAACACGCAGCAAGTCCACACATGTTCTTTCCTCGTTCAATGTAGAAATATCTGAGGAGAAAAAAGATCAGATTTAAAAATCACAATTAACAATTAAAAAAACCAAATAAGTTGGTCAGGTGGTCATATTTAATCTCTCTGTTATTTTTCACCTTATTGACCTTGTTCTTCACGTAGGAGCAGTTGCATACATTGGAATCTTTTTGGCTCAGGACTTCCGGTCTCATTCACTTCCATTGATTTTTATATGTTAAAAACCGCTCGTTATGCTGCTTGATGTTGCAAACTGATATTTTATTATTATATTCTTCTGGTCAAAACCGTGTAAATGCAACAAAAACTCAGGCAAAACAGGCATTAGGACTTTTTCCATCATATTGTGAACCTATCTTTTTTTTTTTTTTTTTACCTATCATTCACTTTTTACCTATCATTCACTTTTTCCATCATATTGTGAACTTTAAATTGAAAGTGTAATCTATAAATGCACTTGGCTTATCATCTAATATCAGTAAATATTAAGTGTCTTTTTTAAGGATTATGTATTGTTTGTTTCGTGGTGGGCGGTTCTAAACAGGCCAACAAAGGACTAACATTATTTGTTAGTTATTTGTCATTTTACAAATGCCTCACTAAAATGTCTACAAACGAGCGAAACTGATCCAAGATCAGGTAAAACCAATGAAACCTGTAAAGTGATTTCACCGCTCAGAGGCAATCTGAGTAAACTTGTATGATTAATGTGAATTTTATGGTATTACACAGATCACCGCCAGTGGAGAATCATTGAATTTTTTTAAATGTTTTAAAACAATTATGATGTAATGATCCCACGTTTACTGAAATCACACGACCTTACCAAACCAACATGTGCTCCAAACCACTGATTCAAAACAAAAGATTCATAAAGGTTTCAAAGCTTCATGAAGCAGTGCTTCAAAACCAGCCGTTGCTACCTTATAGCATAGCACAGCACAACATTTAAAGAAGATGTAAACAGACCCTTTAATCCCCCAGTTGGTTCCCCAGGAGTTCTTCACAATCCAGTATGGCGTTCCGTTCTCCTCAGCATAACCCACAGCGAGCACAGCATGATTTACCATGTCAGTAGTGTTGTGACACTCAGTGCTATAAAACACAGTTATAACATGTTACTTAAATTTCCATGACTGAAACAAATTAATACACTATAAAATTATGATTATTATATGTTATAACATGGCTCTCTGGAATACTTGATTCTGATTGATCAGTCATGACATTCTGAACTGTATTATGTCTAAAATGCCACATTAATTAAGTGTTTTGGCGCATGGGGTATTTATTCATGTTTAATAGACAGGATGTACATTTATTTACACTACTATTCAAGTAGATATATTATGAAATATTTTAAATGTATGCCAAAAAATAGAAAGAGAAAAGACATATTTAATCCCAACCTGGTATATATTCCATCCTTGTAGTGCATGAAATCAGATGTCACCTCATATGCGAAGCTGACAGGGTTCAACCTGGCAACTGCATCCACCATGCCCATTTCATCATACTAATAACACAAATTCACAGTTAAAATCAGACATACGGTTTTATTATTATTTGTACATGGTCCGTCACTTACCTTTGTGATGTTTACAACTTCCTTCACAAAAGCTGCAGCCAGTTGTGGTTTGAATCTACATTGACCACCCTAAACACAAGCATCAGTATCACCACTTTATAAGTGATCTTTTTAGAACATTAAGAAAAAGGAGCAAAGTACTCACTTTAGCCTGGTAAGGATAATCATCTTCTGTCATAAGACCTTTGTTGTACATGATATACTCAAAGGCATGACTCGGGAGTCCACTAAAAAGCATGTGATAAGAGTAAAATATTGTTTATCCTTTACTCCAAGTCCAACCCAACACGATCAGCACAGATAGCTTTTGAAATAAGACACCTTCTTTGATCATTTATCAAACTCACCCGTTGCAACCATGATTGTCGAAATCACCTGCACAATCTATAAGCTGCTGCTCTGCCTGTAAAACAATGCAGAAACAGCAAGAGGTTAGACAAAACAAACTGGGGTTTTATACTACCAGTCAAATGTTTGGAAAAGAAAAAAGTTAACATTAAAAAACAGAAGTCATTGAGATGTTTTAGGGTGTCTTTTAAAGAAGTTTCTTTTGTTCATGGCTGCATTTATTCAATGAAAAATCCTAAATAATAATAGTTACTAAAAATATTAGTATTAATATAAAATAATGTTAAAATATGATTATATTTTATTATATAAATATATTATATAAGATATTTATATATCATATAAATATATTGCTTTTTAGCCGTATTTGTAGCTAAATTATTCTGCATAGTTTCTACAGTAGCATTAAGATCCAACAAAATTATATAAATAATTGTAAGGAATTTATAAGGAAAATATTTGATAGTACTGTATCTGTTTATTTTTTTTATCGCTATATTAATTACACATTTATTAACCTGTTTGTTTAATCTAATTATTATTTATTTTGATCTTTTTTGTATTTATTTTTTTCATGTTTTATTTATTTGAATTAAATAAAACTTTTGTATAATTTATTAGGATCTACTTTAGTCATATCTTTCGTGCTAATTAAAATGATTATAATTATTAGATCATTTTAATATTGAACCTTTTTAATATTATTTATTTTAATCTCGTTTGTATTGATTTAAACATGTTTGTTCTTTTTAATATATATATGTATTTTTTGCATTTATCCTGTCTTTTCTGTAAATTTTCCATAGACTCCATCTAGCACCCTCTTGGGGCCCCGTGGTTGTCCTTCGACCTCTGGTTGAAAAACCCCTGTGCAGTGATTTGTATAGATATTATATTATATTATATTATATTATATTATATTATATTATATTATA